>JAXMNL010000216.1:37924-54035 GCA_035128595.1 Eptatretus atami | reverse complement strand
GACAGAGGGTTTGTAACTAAACAAAAGTTGGGACACCTGCAGGAATTGTTTGCATCAATTTTCAAGGCTTTATCTACTTTCATTGCTGCAGTTGCTAACCCATTACTTGTTCCCTGAAAAGGGACTTTTTTAAACAACTCTGAAATTTGCATTAACTTCACCAATGGACTTATGGGCCACGAATAGACCTATAACTTTTTGGCATGGTCCAAGGTTCAAAGCGTCAAAGGTCAGGAAAAATCTTGTAATCGCCGATGAACCGGTATCTAGAGCTGGGGTTTCAAAATTCATGTCTTCGGCCAAATCTTACGGATTCCTTTAAATTTCAAACACTTGACGTAGGAGGGACGTATGCTTTGATTGGATGAATTTCTGTCAAGTCTGGCCCTATGGCCATTTTTATTTGTTTGCTTTGTTTGTTTGTGAACAGTTATTACGGAAAAACTCTGCGGATTTCGACGAACTTGGTGGTGAGAATTAGGTATGTCCAAGGATCATTGCATCAGATTTTGGACTTGGTCAAAGTCCAATTATGGCTTGCTATGGCGGCCATTTTGAAAAAATTATTTGAATTTTTGTTTTTGCATTTTACATGTTTAGTATTCAACAAAAAATAAATAAATTTGTTAGAGAAAAACAAAACCAGAAATTCTGACCTTTTTTTTCAAAAAAAATTTGATTTTTTTTTTTGGCATTTCTACATTGGCGCTGTCGATCGAGTTTAGTTTATTCATCGCTAGTTCAGTAGAAGTCTGATCCGTTTGACTACAATGAATAGGATATCGGTTCACTTAGTGACCCGCAGTATTGTTGGCGAGCGGAGGTTTTGCACTCCAGCCGAGTGCTCCCCTCTAGGTTAATAGGACTGTTTTTGCTGTTAGTAGAAGAAGGCTGGAATAACTGTTTTAATGACGCATCAGCATTTTTAGACAGTTGACTGAACTGAAATAATTAATAAATGTCAATACAAAATATTTCATTCCAATATTAAATAAGATGGAGCACAATCCTAAGTTTTAATTCTCACAAACAAGTTCACCACATATCTTAATTTCCATACCCACTACAACTTGTGGACGCAACAAGAATATGAAGGCGTTCTATTGTTCTTATGGAAACTATATAATACTTGTTTAATAATCACCGAGAAATGACAAGTTTAGTTATAATTTGGAAGTGGATACAAAACCATAACAGTTTCACCAGGAGCATATGAGATTTCTCAAATATCTTCCGAAATTGCTCGCCTTATGAAAGAACGGATGATGAACCAAAAAATATTTGTATAGATATTTCAAAAACATACTGCAAAATCAAACGATTGGACTTAAAAATAACTACAACATTGATTTCACATTGATTAATTATTGTAGAGAGTTATATGGGTTTTCCTCAAAAAAGATAAACTAATGGGACGTTTTTCAGTGATAATGTATTCAAATATCCTAGGCATTTATAATTCCGGTATCAATTCACTGTGATTTATTGATGGTGTTATAATGATGATAAGAACAATACAATATTTTCATGCAGTGCATACCCAACCCATTGGTTATAAATTCCATATGGAACCAAAATCGGCGTTTTTCTGCCCTGTCAGGAAAAAAACATATGGTCAGGGAAGTTTAAGTGATAACCGACCAAGATAATCGCATGATTTCTTTTTAATGGAGAATTTATCATCAGAAAATTCACTACGGAAGTTTCAATAAATACAATATGAGGTTATTGTGAGGAAAACGAGTTGGGAATATAATATTTTACAGGGGATGGTGTTCCTTTCCCATACTACAAGGGTCAAGATATTGTATTTGTTAGAGGAACTATAACTTAAGAGACAAAGGGGTGAGGACATCAATTTAGAAAAAAAAGGAGATGGATAATTGATACTCCAATGGGTATAGGTGTCAACGATTCTAACTAAAGACTTAATGGTTCAAAGCTTCTGCTTGGGACTGTAGCGGGTGCTATAAGAGATATTAAAAGATGCCAAAGGATCTCATAAATTGCAGCAAATAAAAAAATTGAGAAAGGCAAAAATCAGTTGTTTCCCCAGACGACAGAAATATTCAATACTTGGGTCAGGGTTTAAAAGTTTTTGACATCTTTTTTTCCCTAAATAAATAACAAGTATCGGAAGCAATTGATAGTTATTTTATGATTTTGATGATACATTGTCATCCCAAATCACTAAAAAGAAGACTTACTTCAGTAAATGCCATAATGGAACGGGACTGGAATACAAATTAACAAAAAGTTTTGAAATAAATAATCAACAATTTGAATTAGCCGAAGTTTTTGTGTAAATTACATTCACTAAGGCTGGCATTCCAGAAACGCTACGCTCGAATATGATTTCTTCTGGAAATATTTGATAGTGTCATTTGTATATTTTGGAACACAAGAAGTTTGAAGCGGTTGATTATGTTAAGATTGTAGAGGTTATAATGGGATAGGTCTGCTCTGTGTCTGCTTTTGTAAGATGTGCTCGCCTGTTGCGGTCCCCAATTCTCTGCTGTTCCTGCTGTGCATATGAATAACCCATATTCATGTTCCACATCTTTTTTCCTCGCCATAGTTGTAAATAACTGCTTGTTAGAATGTCCAGCTTGTTTTTGTCTTTTCCTCCATTTGGTCCAGCATGGTTCGCACTCTAAATTTAGCCAGGATGTTATCCTTCAACAATCATGTTCCCTCGCTGGGTCGTTCTTTGGCAGTTACTCGGTGCATCTGATCTGGTAGGTGATCGGTTTGGCAAGTGCGTTACGGGGAGCGTGTCCGCAGTAATTAGAGTCGTGCCTTAAGTAACGGTATCAGACGAGGATCCAAGTCACGTGGTCGAGTTTTGGCGTTCACGTCGATTAGCGATCACGTCATGAAGTTATTTGTGCGATGCCTGTGATTCGGAGTCTTACTTGTGTGGGAAACGAGGTCGCTCACCCCTCGTGGTCTTTCACCACCGACCCCGGTCCGCACATATTAAAGATCCGATACTTGGTGACGCAGAAAGCTTGAAATTGCGTGCTGGACCATCGAAGCTTATGATACACCGGCAAAATCACGATAACGTGAAGAAGCGCTCGTAATGAAAATATAAATATATAAAAAACCCAGAATAAATTAAAAGCAAAAAGAAAAAAAATGAATGCAGTGGTAACCCAGACAATGGGGGAAGCAAGGTTGTGATCTGTCAAAGGTCATATCAGGAAAATGGGCATGGATACTGTCCAAAGAAATCTTAGTCATCTTGTACATTTGAGTCATTTATTTAACAAACAACATAAAAAATTTAATACAAACAAATACAATCATATGCACATGTGGAGGATCTGAAACGATTGCTCCGATTCTCTGAATTTACATGGTGAATTTTAGTTTTTCTTCGTGTGTTTCAGTGGAAACAAGCTCTTGTCAGTTTAAACGCTGGTTGCCACGGTTTGTCAGGTCGATGTATTTCCTGGTGGAATCATTTTCAGCTTTTGTGCAGCAATCAGCCTAATTTTGAAGGATGTAGATACATTTCAGACCGGAGTGGTAAAATTTATCCGAGCACAGAATGACGTTCCAAAACTGAAATCCTTTGGGTTACATTGATGGTCACTAAATTTATGGTATGGGGAGGGAAAAAGTTTCATTCTGCTTCCTTTAAAGACAATGGGAATTAATATTATAATATGAAGCATCAGAGTTGTGAATACAATCTGGACATGTCTTCAGACAACTTTTGGTTGAGTTGTAAATGAACTCTTATATCAAGCTTGCTGTTAACTTATATCGATATTTCTAGAATCCCTTCGGAAGTAAATATATTTGAAATAATTAGGCATTATTTGCACTGAATTCAGCTTGTTTTGAAAGGTCGGCCTGTTATCATATCTTTTACAATCAGGTTGTATCATCTTTCAATACAAAGAATATTTGATTCGTTAATTAAATTAACAATACATCATGTTTCAAGCACTAGATCATACCATTTTGCGTCATGTTCATTTCAGATTTAATACATTTATTTCAACATCAAGTTTTTAATTTAAACATTTTATTCAAATTTTTATCACCGAACCACCCATTTATGTAATTTCGAGAAATGATCAACACTACAAATATTAAACCATTTCAGCTGGCAGAGCGAACACTCTACCAAGTGCCCTTCTAGTTGAGAAGTGTCTGTTTAACTGTATGCATTGCCTGAACCAGCTGAACCGAAATAACGTGAAATTGTGGTTGTCAGAGTGGGGAAGTTCCACCTTGGTAAGAGTGTGTGCCTTTTGCCGCTGGTTCCCATCATTGGTTCGGGGGCACGGCTATGCCACTTGATTGCAGGCCCCTTGACAGTACATTGGTGCTCATTTCGCCAACCTTGAAGGATGACAGGCTGAGTCAACCGCCTGGTGTTAATTCAGTGGAACAGGCTCGAACTCAGGCAACTGAGGATTCCAAGCCACCCACTACCACTAAGCAACCCAAGCCACCCCGAACCATAAGCCACCCATGCACCACCCTATCACTAAGCCAATGCCACCAAAGCCCCATAAAAGCCACCCAAGGGCCACCACCTAACAATAGTAACCAAGCCACCACTCTAACCCTAAGCCAGCCACAAGCCACCACCTACCCACTAAGCCAACACCACCAAGCCACACCCAACACTAAGCAACACCACAAGCCACACCCTACCCTAGCCCAACACCCAAGCACCACCCAACCACTAAAGCCAACGGCCACCAAGCCACCACTAACCACTAAGCCAACATCACCAAGCCACCACCTAATCACTTAAGCCACAACCACCAAGCCACCACCAAACCACTAAGCCAAACCACCCCAAGCCACCACCGATTACCCCTAGCCAACAACACAAGCCCCACCCTAACCTAAAGCCAACACACCAAGCCACCACCTACCACGAGCCAATGCCAGGCTCAAGGAAGGTGAAAAGAGAGATTTATCATCAAGGGGGTTCGGGTGTGAGGGAGGACCTTAAATTCCTCTATGTTACTCTACATGTGGTTAGACTTGCTGAGATGTGAATGGTGAGACGTTGGACGTCCACTTTGCTCGTCCGAGAGATTGGGAGTTCGAAATCCAGGTAGTGACTTTTTTTTTTCTTTTAAATGGTGCGCGCTGCTTCCTTTGTTTGACGCTAGAATTTAAAAGGACATAACACTGACAAGCAACGCTGGTAAGGCATGCAACCACCCAGTGTAACCTTCGCCAAGAAACTGTTTCCGCAGCACCGAAATTGCTAATTACATCTCATAAATAAATGCGCAGGGAAAGTGGTCGCTTCCGGTGGGCGTGCAATGTAGGGGTTTCAGTACCCCATGTTTGCGTGCGCGAGCGCCATATTGTTGGCAAACTCACGAGAAAAGGTAAAGATACCTAACAAGGCCAAATATTCGCCGTATCTTCCATTGCAGGAACGGAATAACGTGATACATTGTGAGAGTGCTGGACGCTTTGTCGTTGCCAAGGAAGTTTCGTACAAACCAACATGGCGGCGCGCACGGCATGTAGGGATAAAATTGATACACCTCCACACAACAGTGATAATTAAATCCGGCGACACGGTTAGGGGAATTGTCGTGCCGTAATTCTGGGCGGGATAAGCGATGAGTTCTTCTTTGGTTGTCCAGCATTAAAAAAAAAATCAGAAACATTCAAGATAATAACTTCTATACAACAAACACAAAAAGACGGATAAAAATCCCGACGGTGCTGAGCACGTCTGCGGGCCATTTATGTTCTGACTTTCACTTCCATCCATGCGGAGTGAGGTTTGCTCCATTGCCTTGTTTGGACTATTTTCGCATTTGGGATCCGCGCGTTTCGGGCCTTCCTGACGCTTGAAGCTCCAGGACGATCACAACCGTTCGTGAGTAATTACTGATACTTCTAAAAACAACTACTTGTTCCGTAGTACCGCCTGTCTGTCAGCGGTCGGATAGGTCTTTGTAGGCCAAGCCTTGAGATTTCGATGGCCAAATTCAAGAATGATCGAAACGACTTATTTGAACATATGAAATTTAATCGGAACAGACTGCGGTAAATGGCGATTTAGTCGACTTTTCAAATATACAAGTCTGTAAAATCCAATTCGGCTCGAAATTGAGAAACGACCGAAACAGAAACAATTCGGAGAACTGTTTTGTTATATCGATTCCCCCTGCTGAGAACACCTTCTTTCGTGCCTTTTGGTTGGTAAACACGCGATCACTTCGTTAACAAATCGATTTGCTTCATTCAGCTCGGATTTGAACACAGCCAGCAGAGCGAGCGTGGACACGCACACCTGGACCGTCCGTCGACTTTAGACTTTTTCCCGCCCTTTTAGTGTGCTGAAGGAGCGTTGACCCTCGCAGCTCGAGGGCAAACATCCGAACAATTATATTCGGAGCGGCAACCAAAATATTGGGGAAGTGTGCTGTCAAGTTGTGTTGATAATGTACTTGAGCATTGTCCGATGCATCGATGAACTTGGGACGTATTTCGAGAAAGTTCTATTTCCTGACACTTGTCCATTTCAATAGGTCAGCAGGACGCTGAAACAGTTTTCTCCGCTCTGCGAGAGAGCTGTCATGTACAATGGTCGAGGCGAAGCTATCGGTGGTGCTCCGTGGTTCGGGTGGCGGCTTTGGAAAATCCAGGGTCCTGAAGTTCAAGCCCCGTCTGCCGCTGAATTTCAATCACCAGGGGGTTGACTCAGGTTTGTTCATCTTCCGAGGTCATGTGAAAATGAGTCACCATGTTCCAGTGTGTTGTACTGGTAGAGGGGCCTGCATCACGACAGTTCTCTTCAAGAATGATTAGCTCCCGGCAGCTAAGCTGCATACGCCACCAACCATGGTCGAGGCTGCTTTTGGCGTGTGGATGATCCAAACAGATCCGTGATTTTCTGATACTCTCTCTTCTCCTATGGATTCTTGTCAAAGGCGATCGCAGTATTAAGAAGTAACGTTTCAACTCTCACCTTACTCTGCCAGATTTTGTGGTTTCTTTGTCTCACTTCATTTTCATCGAGAGGCTTTCTTTCGCCTCTTGACCCGCGATTGACAACCGGCGTACATGATGGACTCGCCATCTTTTATGGCCGGTGGCTCAAATGATCGATCTTTCATCCTTTCGAAGCGACTCTTGTATTAGAGGGCGTTCATTAATGCTGCTTAACCGCTCTGCATTCTTATTCCAGGTTGTTGGGACATCTGTTTACTTCGATCAATGTGCCCCAAGTAGATAGACCAGGACTGGCGCACATGATTGCTGTTTCTGGTCAATTCATTCTTCTCAGCCAATGCTTTGGTTTCCAGTCTCATGACGTGCAAGCATTTATGACCCCTCCAATACATAGTCGCTTCTAAACTATGAAAGATTGACTTCATTTGAGGACCGTGCCAAAAGTCTTTATCCTCCCTCTTTGAAAAAAAGTTTTGATGTCTTTAGGTGTTGCTCGGGCTATCTTTCATTAGACCTTTCTTATGTCCTTGTAGGCTTGCGAGAAAACGTATTACAGCGTACCCGCACGATGCTGACACTCGTATCAGACACATTTGAGTTTGATGGCACTTCATCGAGTGACTTCTTTAAAATTGGCCGCATCTTGGGGAGATGTGACATAATTATACACGGTTGAATATCCAGTATTTGACGCTTCAAGCAACTCTCTGCGGCACGCGATGCCTTACCAGAATTCAAACTGTGGATTATTTTTACAGTCTCTTGGCTTTGTACGCCCTTGAATAGAAGCCGGACATGTGCTTGATTGTTTGTATGACTGCTCGACATCCATGACGCTCAATCCATTGGGCTTTCAGTACTTCTTGCCAATTTTCCAAAACCAAATATTCGCCTCGTGATGCTCAATGATGACGAACGGAGAAACTTTCCAACGGGTGTACCATCTTGATCACATATTCGAAAATATTCCCGTCAACTGATCGATATTGCGAATTTTTTCTGGGTCAAATCGAAAACGGAAACACCATAATATTTAGCATCCTTATTTCTCACTCGATGGTCCGATATCACTTTTTCGGGCAGTAGTAGGCATGAACTCGTCGCTATTGTTGATGACACGTAAGATTACACTTCCTTTTCCCTTGTTCCATAATTCAAGCATGCTGGGGCAGAAATGGATCGAATTTTTGAGATTAGTTCAGACAACCAAGATGGTTTCATTGTTAGCACAAACCTCGCTGCTCAGTCGTGACACCGAACGAAGCCCTCTTTCGGGCTAGGAACGATCATTACCGCGACAATTCGCTTCAGGCATTAGGTCCAGTAAGCTTCCTCGTGCAGCACTGTGTGTGCAAATGATGTGTCTGAATCTGTCACCTTCATTTTGATTGCCTAGAATATTGGCAGTACATGCTCGTTGCGACGCAAGACGTGCAGAGGCTTCTTCAATCATTGAATTCCGATTCGAAAATTACTGTGATGGCTTCCTGATCATCGCCGTCAGAGACATAGGATTTGACACGTGTTAGCAGTAAAGTTTACATTTGATGGAGAAACAGACATCCAGTCCCTGTTCACCGTTTCCCGTTCGTGGTTTCCAGTGAAAGTTTCGCGCTGTCGAAATACCGTGTTTTATCTGGCTACACTCTGGCTGTTATACAAAATTCTGGCTTCCTATCTTAGAGGGAGGATTTGGGAATGAATTATCTATGGTTCTGCAGAGCAAGTCCATTCAGCAGGTCAAGATTAAAACTACGAGCCTGTAGCACTGCTGCCAGTTGTTTCATGCTTCTACTCTCGTTGCTCGATGCCGCAGTATTGGTGTATTCAGCTTTCGAAATGTGATGCAGTGTGAGATTACTTGATCCCTCGACATTGACATAAGAAGACTCTGCATGCGCACATTCGGTTTGCTCATCTCGGACCTTGGTGAGGTGAAATTTTTAAAGATGGATCCAGACAGTCTTTTATTTCTGGTTTCACGCCTCTTCTTTTGTCGCGTTTGCAAGTACCATTTTTTGTGTGCCGAATATATCTGTCGGCCATAGTCAGATGAAAACGACAAAATAAGAGCAAACGCAGACTGCCAAGCATCAGGATGCTCGATTAATACAGACGTACAGAGGGTGCCAGTATGTTCATACTCAGCGTGACGGGGTACCCCACCCATCGCCAGATGATGCAGTGACCTGTGATTGGCTGAGTGTGATTTGATCATTTGGTTCTCACGCATCCTGTCGACGTCACTGTTTGTCTGGCAGCGTGCCAGCTGCCTTCGCTCACGCGTGTGGTACAGCCTTCTGCACAATTGCTCGAGTCAATCATTAAGACTAAAAAAAAGCGTCGGAAAATTTGTGGCTCGCCGGGGCCAGTGTTTTAATCAGGCACTGGCTGTTTGTGGCTGCTTGTCGCGTAAGGAATCTTCTTTGTTTCACCACAGTCGAGGCTCGTTGAAGAGCGACATACACTGAACTGCATCAAATAAATGTAGAGGAGAAAAATGGGGGAACACCAACAGCATCGTTAAAGGATTTAAAATGTAGAGGGAGATATGCGACAAATGAGATGTGGGGAAAGCGAAGGTGGGGTCAGGGAGTGGACAAGTGGGTTCACATTGCAGACCTCAGGAAGAAAAAAAAAACTTTGTAATTTGGAAGGAGGGGGCATGGGGAGCGTTACCAGCATCAGAAAAGATCTGGTCTGAATGGGGATGATCTTGAGATGTTGATTGATGCATGATGTGCGGGGAGAACAGCTGCCTTCCCATGTGGAGGAAGGGTGAGATTGAAGAGAATGTGAAGTGGTTCCACAGTGGGGGGGAGGTGGAGAAGACACGAATGAGCCCTGCAGAACCCTGGGGCAGCAGTGGCAGCTTTGGAGGCGAGAGTGGTACGAAGCGTACTCTAAAGTCTTCTCAAAAGCTACTGGCTGACCGCTACATGTCATGTTTCACAGGCTACTGCCATAAGCGATTGATTTGCCTGTGGAAAACATAACAGGGATCTCGGGAATGACGTTGTATTTGATGTTGATAAAATAATTCAATTGGAAACGTGTACTCAACAATTTTTCCTCTTCCAGCAATGCAGACCAATTGAGATGTGTTTGGGTCCCCTGGTATTGGGGGCATATCCGTGGCATTTGTCTACTCCTCTGAGAATCATCCTCGGCTTGAATCGCTTCCGCTGGAACCATTCTGGTATCTACACCAGCTGCAATCCTGGCTGCCAGCTTGGCTGTTTGCTGCAACTCCTCGGCCTGTATTCTTGTTTTCTCATTTGGATTGCTCTACTGAATACTTGGTCAAATGTATACTGGGCCATCACAACTACCTTTTCCTTTTGACTCTGCAATTGTGCTCCTCTCCGAGCTCGTCTTTGGTCTGGTGGGAATATCTAGTGCCTTAGGATTGGGTTTTTTTTCAGTTTCTTTGCAGGACTGTGTTTGGCATGACAATGAAGCATCCATGTGTGTGTTGCCATCTTCCTTTGTTTGCTTATTCTCGGTTATAATGGCTATGAATTGTCAGTGAGCTCAACAATCATTTACAACTGTTATTACTAAAACTATGACTTGCATTGGCTCCCACCACCTTGGGGTTGGCAAGTGTGGCGTTTTTTCTCTCCAGCATCTCCAAGCATCTCCACGCCTTCCCACTTTTACACGTCTCCTCTCGCATTCTCATTCCACCTTTTCATTTGCGTCTGCCCTGCCTCCCCCTTTCCAACTGCATCCATATCAACTCTGAATGATTCCCATATTCCTTTCTCCCTCACTGAAACATGTCCCAACTCATGCAGATGTGCCTCCTGTGCTTTGTTTTTTATTTTTTATTGTTTATGCCTCCATGATGAAGTCGTCGGAGGCTTGTCCTGTTTTTTGTTCATGTCCATCGTTCATGATACGGTTTTGTTTTTTGTCATTGATGATTAAGACTAAGGGATCTATAGTCCAAACTTGGCACATGTTATGATTGTAAAGATGAACTGCTACATGCGTCAACAGGTTCAAGGTCTCGTTAGGTATCAGTAAATGCTGTTGCTGCACTAACTTGTGAACCAATGATGGGATTTTGCCAAACTGTAATAAGATTATATTATGGATGCAAAAGTGACGATTGAATTTCAGCATCAAGACGGTCAAGGCTCATGGTCAGGTAAAGAATCTGATACTGAGACGTTTGAAGATTTTAATCAACTTGGGTGCAAGTATGTATAATCTGTGTTTGTGTCCATTCATGACAGATTATTTGTTCCTAAAAAGTCAAAGGGTCATTATGACAAATTAAACACTCCGTTAAGTGTGATTACATTGGCTCTGCGATTTGAACTGAAAACTAAGTAAGAGGTTATGTTTCACCAGTTGTCTATTTTTTGATTGTTTGTAGTGCAGGGATTTCAAAGTTGTTGTTACGGATTCAGATAAAAAATTTGTAGGCAGGTTGGGTGTGTGACAAGGACGAAACTGAATATAGATTTGATGAAGATCCGACGACTGGAATCTTTTTAGTGAATTACTTCACCATTCGAGATCAGGCCAAAAACCTATACCATTAAGCAGAACATCTTCAAACAAAGTTTGGTACGGATTTGGATGCAACATTTGTGGAAGTTGGATGTGTGACAGGAAGAATTGATTTAATTTTGGTGACATCTGATAATATTATCTCTGCCACGGATGGTGAAGGTTGTGTTTTCACCATTTCTATCAGTTGTTGTCTGTGTACAGATCTCTCCAAACGTTTGTGCCATTTTCACATTTCATTTTCTGGTTAGGATCAGCCCTGCTTGCTCAAGTATTTACGTAATACGTTGAGTGATAGAATGGTTATTTCTTTAAATTTCTCATTTCTTCTCAGATTGATTTGTCCACTGCTCCAATCCTCAAGTCAAAAGGATTGATATTCAATCTGTTCCGTACTTTAATGAAGTCGCCGGAGTCCATCTTGGTTTCAGCAAGGCATTTTTGAGCAGACAGGCCAAACCACATGCACCTCACATCCCTGCGAGGGCGAGCGCCTCTGTCCAGGATGTTTTTTATGCCTCTGCACCAGGGTGCTGAGCATTGTTTCCGCGCGTTGTTGTCCGTCCGTCCCGGATTTCGTTTACGCGATAACTCAAGAAAGCAAATTGTCTAGAAATTTCATCAAACTTGGTAAAAAGGCTAAAGTAAGACAGTGCATTAGTGATTCAGATTTTGGGCCAGATGTGATTAAAAGTTCAAGGATCAAGTCAAAAACTTGAAAATTTTTACCTGTTTATGCCTAACTCAAATATTGGTCAGAACTTTCATCAAACTTGGTTACCCCAAAGTAAAGTTAGGGCAATTTTTACTGATTAAGATTTTGGGGCCAAGATATGATTAAAGGTCAAGGGGTCCAATATGCTCAATACTCAAAATGTTTGTGGCGAGAGAGCGGAAGGCTTACCCGTCGACTGCGCCAGCTCGATTTACTCTAGTTTTTATGATGAAGACGAGTATAAGTATTCTTCAAAAGGGTTTTTTGTTTGTTTTATTATTTTTTTGGTTTAAATTTTACCAATACCCAGTCTTATCCATGCTTCTCGGAGTTCCCTTCGTCATGGATGCAAAGTTGGCCTGCGGGGGTTTCATGTTTTGGCGTTATGGCAGGAGCAAGCATCAGATTGCTGACCTTCTAATGACTGGATAGTCGGATTAATTGGAGCACAGTATTATCTGCCGAGCATATTCTGCTGAGCAGCATGTATCTAAGCTCGTCTGTGTCCTTTCAGCCTGAATTTTGATATCTATCCTGATTGCTGCATTCCCACTTTTGTTTGCGTGCCTGTTCCAATTTTTTGCTTGTTTTATTTAATCCACTTTGCGGTTTTCACTCTCTCCCAACCATTTTCATGCTATTTTTCATGGAATCACTTGTGTTATCTTGACAAAATTCCTCAATGCAACCTGCGAGAAGATTTTTTTTTTTTAGTGATCTGAGATGCTCCGGCATAAAAGCCAATTTGTTTCAGAGCCACCTTGTTCTTTGGGGCAAAACTTGCTCCTGATGTTTCCACAATGTGGCCACTCGATCAAGGATTATCTCATCAACCAATTGCCCCGTTGTCTTCACTTCAACTTTTTATCCCCGCCATCGTGGCGGAAGGCGGGATATTGTTGTCACCCAGTGTCCGCTGTCGTCCGTCCGTCCGGGCGTCAACTTTTTATTAGCTGTGAGTGCAATAATCATAAAAACTGTTTCGCCTTATCGATTGAAATTTGCGGTCAACCCATGTACCACCTGACAGAAGAAGAAACCCATTGATGTGAGGTGTGGCCGGATCCAAAAATGGCCCGACTGGGACGGCCATCTGGTGAAAAAAATGTTTTTTGTACAATAAATGGCAAAACCGCTTATTTGATTTCCCATTATTTATTGCCGTACTACGTTCCTCACCCCTCGGAACTTTTTCGAGTGACAAATGGTGTCTTGTTTCCAAATTCACTCCCTCATTATCTGAATAATGTCTTGACGCTTTTTCATTTCAATGGTGGGGGATTCCCATCTTGATGGTATGATTTTATTTTGCAATATCTCTGTGCTGTGATGACTACTCTGATGCAAGAGTTTGCTTGGAATGCTTCAGTAAGGTGTATTTATTGAGCTTTTCTTATTTTAAAATTTTCTTGTTACAAGTCCAATTGCTCATGTTAACGCGTGATCACAGAATGGAATTGAGGATGCACAGAACAAAAAGGAACAGTAGAAAGAGTGGGGAAACGCAAACAGCAGGGCAGAGGACAAACAAGGACGCGGGTAAGGAATGAGAGGCAGGGGCTGGACAAAGATGGATACAGGAGGCAAACTTCTTTCTGATGGAAAAACTGGACATTTAGAAGGAGGTGGGTTTGGTTGTGGCGTTAACGGTAGAGAAAGATCGTGGTTTTTGGTATGGGGATGATTGAGATGATGAACAGCGTCTTTGAAGACTTTGGTGAGGATGAGATTGAACTAAAATGGGAAGTTGGTGCACAGGAGGGAAAAATAATAGAGGAACGAATGTGTTGGAAGTGTGAGCAGTGATTCTGGATTATGGAGCTTTCCCAGAGAGGTGTCTTGCTGGTGACTGAATGCACCCATGGCCAGAAACTGTGCTTCTACTCCCTCCGAAAGGAGGTGGTACTCGACGAGAAAACACCAACCTGTGTGTGACCGGACAAGTTGGTTTTAAACCACACCTTGCCATTCAAAGAAGAAGGAGCTCGAAATCGCCAATCATGCTGATATTCATAATATTATAATAAGTGGGGAAGGAAACGCTTCAACGTGATCTTATACACAACTATATCTTATAAAAATTCCATCCAAAGTTCTTGGAAACACCCCCATTTTCAGTTTTTACTGAAATTTAAGCAGTTTAATTGTTTCTGACTCTGAAATTAAAGCATCGAACAACTAAACAAATTGCAGATAAAAAAGAAACCGTGGAATCGTTTTGATTGAAACAAAACTTTAATCGAAATTTTTGACTCTTCAAAGTTCCCACCTTTTGCGAAATAACAGCCGAACATACTCGTTGCATTCTTTCTGCCAATGGAAATCAAATTTGTTCCGATAAGTTTCTTCCAAAACTGTTTGCAGAAGTTCCCACAAATGTGTTGTACGTTGTAGGGTGCTGTGCTCACCGCTCTGCAGTCATCGCCAAAACTCAGCTGTGATGGGTTTTTTAAGTCTGGGAGACTGTTGTCTGGCAATTCCATGATTGAAGCCGACTGTACTTGTTCTTTTATCTAGTGTTCTGACTATAGCTGGAGTATGTTTGGCGTCGTTGTGTGATGCGGGGTATGGACCCTTGGACCATCGTCAGTACCAGAGGGTAATTGCATGGCGCTGCAAAATTCTGTGGTTGCCCTTTTGGTCAGGACGTGCCCGTCCACTAGTGCAAGTCACTGACGGGTCACAGCAAAAGAGCCCAGATTCATCAGATACCTTACATCCATGTTTGACAGTTGGATGTCACATGAGAACCATCGCCTCGTACTGACAGAGTACAAAACGCTGCCGTGATGAACTGAAGATTTCATAATTGATTATTTCAGTCATAAGATCTCCATTTTCAAGTAGTTCACTGTGTGCTTCATGGCTCCAGGGCCAAGCCTCTTTTTCTTATTTTGCATCTTAGCAAGCCTTTCTTACTTGCGCCCTCGACCTGTCCAACCTGCAAACTCAAGTCTTCTTCACAGTTGAAACGGAGACTTCCTTACTTTTCGACCAGTGTGTAAGCTGTGCTGAAGCTGCTGTCCTGTCCTGTGCAGCGCCTTTCACGCAAGCTGTTGTTGACTTAGAAACTTGTCTTGATTGTGTTAGTGGCTTTTGGTTCTGGTTGGTAATGTTCTTTTCTCACCATATGATTGCAATTACACTGATCTTCTCTGTCAGTGCATCATTGTCGATAACTGCTTCAGGGTGAAGCAACAGTCTGTTCCTGCACTGCTTTTATTACAGCCAGAGGGTTTGTACGAAACAAAGTTGGGGATACCTGCAGGAATTGTTAGTGCATGTTCAATTTCAGAGGCTTGATCTACTTTTCAGTTGCTGCAGAAAGCTGCAGTTTGCAACCTTACTCTGTCCCTGAAAAGTACTTTTTTAAACACACTCTTGAAATTTGCATTATATTTTCGCGTTTATGTAACCTCAAACTTTTTATTAACCTCTGGCAGTTTATCAGCTAAGTTGTACCATTTCGGTTATTCAGCTGGACGTTAACTGCTTAGATTTCAGTAAAAACTTGGAAAATGGAGGGTTCTGAAACTTTCAAGATCGGTCGTGTGAAGTACATATACTGAGTACCATTAGCATTGTGAAGAAGATACATTAGCAAAACAGTATTGAGACGCCCTTGTTAATCTGCTGTATTGGTCCTTCCGTTGTGCCGCCAAAACAGCGCCCGACCAACCCGAGCGGCATGACCTACAGACCCCGATGGTCCGTGGATCTGTGTACAAAAAAATTAGCAGCAGACTCCTTCAAGTCTGATGTTCGATGGGAGCCTGCATTGGATCGGACTTGTCGATCCAGGCACATCCACAGATGCTCCAATCGGATTGAGATCTGGAGAATTGGGAGGCCAGGGCAAACACCATGAACCACTTCATCTGTTCCTCAAAACCATTCCGAACCAATGGGTGCAGTAGT
>JAXMNL010000216.1:21437-37899 GCA_035128595.1 Eptatretus atami | reverse complement strand
CAGTGTGGCAGGGTGCATTATCCTGCTGAAAGAGGCCACTGCCATCACGGAATACCATTGCCATGAAGGGGTGTACCTGGTCTTCAAGGATGTTTAGGTAGGTGACACGTGCCAAATTGACGTCCATATGAATAGCCGGACCGAGGGTTTCCCAGCAGAACATTGCCCAGAGCATCACACTCCCTCCACCGGCTTGTCGTCTTCCCACACTTCACCAATGGACTTATGGGCCACGAATAGACCTATAACTTTTTGGCATGGTCCAAGGTTCAAAGCGTCAAAGGTCAGGAAAAATCTTGTAATCGCCGATGAACCGGTATCTAGAGCTGGGGTTTCAAAATTCATGTCTTCGGCCAAATCTTACGGATTCCTTTAAATTTCAAACACTTGACGTAGGAGGGACGTATGCTTTGATTGGATGAATTTCTGTCAAGTCTGGCCCTATGGCCATTTTTATTTGTTTGCTTTGTTTGTTTGTGAACAGTTATTACGGAAAAACTCTGCGGATTTCGACGAACTTGGTGGTGAGAATTAGGTATGTCCAAGGATCATTGCATCAGATTTTGGACTTGGTCAAAGTCCAATTATGGCTTGCTA
This sequence comes from Eptatretus atami, assembly GCA_035128595.1. Lineage (NCBI taxonomy): Eukaryota > Metazoa > Chordata > Myxini > Myxiniformes > Myxinidae > Eptatretus > Eptatretus atami. Next base: position 37,302 of record JAXMNL010000216.1, on the reverse strand, counting down.
TGGCGGCCATTTTGAAAAAATTATTTGAATTTTTGTTTTTGCATTTTACATGTTTAGTATTCAACAAAAAATAAATAAATTTGTTAGAGAAAAACAAAACCAGAAATTCTGACCTTTTTTTTCAAAAAAAATTTGATTTTTTTTTTTGGCATTTCTACATTGGCGCTGTCGATCGAGTTTAGTTTATTCATCGCTAGTTCAGTAGAAGTCTGATCCGTTTGACTACAATGAATAGGATATCGGTTCACTTAGTGACCCGCAGTATTGTTGGCGAGCGGAGGTTTTGCACTCCAGCCGAGTGCTCCCCTCTAGGTTAATAGGACTGTTTTTGCTGTTAGTAGAAGAAGGCTGGAATAACTGTTTTAATGACGCATCAGCATTTTTAGACAGTTGACTGAACTGAAATAATTAATAAATGTCAATACAAAATATTTCATTCCAATATTAAATAAGATGGAGCACAATCCTAAGTTTTAATTCTCACAAACAAGTTCACCACATATCTTAATTTCCATACCCACTACAACTTGTGGACGCAACAAGAATATGAAGGCGTTCTATTGTTCTTATGGAAACTATATAATACTTGTTTAATAATCACCGAGAAATGACAAGTTTAGTTATAATTTGGAAGTGGATACAAAACCATAACAGTTTCACCAGGAGCATATGAGATTTCTCAAATATCTTCCGAAATTGCTCGCCTTATGAAAGAACGGATGATGAACCAAAAAATATTTGTATAGATATTTCAAAAACATACTGCAAAATCAAACGATTGGACTTAAAAATAACTACAACATTGATTTCACATTGATTAATTATTGTAGAGAGTTATATGGGTTTTCCTCAAAAAAGATAAACTAATGGGACGTTTTTCAGTGATAATGTATTCAAATATCCTAGGCATTTATAATTCCGGTATCAATTCACTGTGATTTATTGATGGTGTTATAATGATGATAAGAACAATACAATATTTTCATGCAGTGCATACCCAACCCATTGGTTATAAATTCCATATGGAACCAAAATCGGCGTTTTTCTGCCCTGTCAGGAAAAAAACATATGGTCAGGGAAGTTTAAGTGATAACCGACCAAGATAATCGCATGATTTCTTTTTAATGGAGAATTTATCATCAGAAAATTCACTACGGAAGTTTCAATAAATACAATATGAGGTTATTGTGAGGAAAACGAGTTGGGAATATAATATTTTACAGGGGATGGTGTTCCTTTCCCATACTACAAGGGTCAAGATATTGTATTTGTTAGAGGAACTATAACTTAAGAGACAAAGGGGTGAGGACATCAATTTAGAAAAAAAAGGAGATGGATAATTGATACTCCAATGGGTATAGGTGTCAACGATTCTAACTAAAGACTTAATGGTTCAAAGCTTCTGCTTGGGACTGTAGCGGGTGCTATAAGAGATATTAAAAGATGCCAAAGGATCTCATAAATTGCAGCAAATAAAAAAATTGAGAAAGGCAAAAATCAGTTGTTTCCCCAGACGACAGAAATATTCAATACTTGGGTCAGGGTTTAAAAGTTTTTGACATCTTTTTTTCCCTAAATAAATAACAAGTATCGGAAGCAATTGATAGTTATTTTATGATTTTGATGATACATTGTCATCCCAAATCACTAAAAAGAAGACTTACTTCAGTAAATGCCATAATGGAACGGGACTGGAATACAAATTAACAAAAAGTTTTGAAATAAATAATCAACAATTTGAATTAGCCGAAGTTTTTGTGTAAATTACATTCACTAAGGCTGGCATTCCAGAAACGCTACGCTCGAATATGATTTCTTCTGGAAATATTTGATAGTGTCATTTGTATATTTTGGAACACAAGAAGTTTGAAGCGGTTGATTATGTTAAGATTGTAGAGGTTATAATGGGATAGGTCTGCTCTGTGTCTGCTTTTGTAAGATGTGCTCGCCTGTTGCGGTCCCCAATTCTCTGCTGTTCCTGCTGTGCATATGAATAACCCATATTCATGTTCCACATCTTTTTTCCTCGCCATAGTTGTAAATAACTGCTTGTTAGAATGTCCAGCTTGTTTTTGTCTTTTCCTCCATTTGGTCCAGCATGGTTCGCACTCTAAATTTAGCCAGGATGTTATCCTTCAACAATCATGTTCCCTCGCTGGGTCGTTCTTTGGCAGTTACTCGGTGCATCTGATCTGGTAGGTGATCGGTTTGGCAAGTGCGTTACGGGGAGCGTGTCCGCAGTAATTAGAGTCGTGCCTTAAGTAACGGTATCAGACGAGGATCCAAGTCACGTGGTCGAGTTTTGGCGTTCACGTCGATTAGCGATCACGTCATGAAGTTATTTGTGCGATGCCTGTGATTCGGAGTCTTACTTGTGTGGGAAACGAGGTCGCTCACCCCTCGTGGTCTTTCACCACCGACCCCGGTCCGCACATATTAAAGATCCGATACTTGGTGACGCAGAAAGCTTGAAATTGCGTGCTGGACCATCGAAGCTTATGATACACCGGCAAAATCACGATAACGTGAAGAAGCGCTCGTAATGAAAATATAAATATATAAAAAACCCAGAATAAATTAAAAGCAAAAAGAAAAAAAATGAATGCAGTGGTAACCCAGACAATGGGGGAAGCAAGGTTGTGATCTGTCAAAGGTCATATCAGGAAAATGGGCATGGATACTGTCCAAAGAAATCTTAGTCATCTTGTACATTTGAGTCATTTATTTAACAAACAACATAAAAAATTTAATACAAACAAATACAATCATATGCACATGTGGAGGATCTGAAACGATTGCTCCGATTCTCTGAATTTACATGGTGAATTTTAGTTTTTCTTCGTGTGTTTCAGTGGAAACAAGCTCTTGTCAGTTTAAACGCTGGTTGCCACGGTTTGTCAGGTCGATGTATTTCCTGGTGGAATCATTTTCAGCTTTTGTGCAGCAATCAGCCTAATTTTGAAGGATGTAGATACATTTCAGACCGGAGTGGTAAAATTTATCCGAGCACAGAATGACGTTCCAAAACTGAAATCCTTTGGGTTACATTGATGGTCACTAAATTTATGGTATGGGGAGGGAAAAAGTTTCATTCTGCTTCCTTTAAAGACAATGGGAATTAATATTATAATATGAAGCATCAGAGTTGTGAATACAATCTGGACATGTCTTCAGACAACTTTTGGTTGAGTTGTAAATGAACTCTTATATCAAGCTTGCTGTTAACTTATATCGATATTTCTAGAATCCCTTCGGAAGTAAATATATTTGAAATAATTAGGCATTATTTGCACTGAATTCAGCTTGTTTTGAAAGGTCGGCCTGTTATCATATCTTTTACAATCAGGTTGTATCATCTTTCAATACAAAGAATATTTGATTCGTTAATTAAATTAACAATACATCATGTTTCAAGCACTAGATCATACCATTTTGCGTCATGTTCATTTCAGATTTAATACATTTATTTCAACATCAAGTTTTTAATTTAAACATTTTATTCAAATTTTTATCACCGAACCACCCATTTATGTAATTTCGAGAAATGATCAACACTACAAATATTAAACCATTTCAGCTGGCAGAGCGAACACTCTACCAAGTGCCCTTCTAGTTGAGAAGTGTCTGTTTAACTGTATGCATTGCCTGAACCAGCTGAACCGAAATAACGTGAAATTGTGGTTGTCAGAGTGGGGAAGTTCCACCTTGGTAAGAGTGTGTGCCTTTTGCCGCTGGTTCCCATCATTGGTTCGGGGGCACGGCTATGCCACTTGATTGCAGGCCCCTTGACAGTACATTGGTGCTCATTTCGCCAACCTTGAAGGATGACAGGCTGAGTCAACCGCCTGGTGTTAATTCAGTGGAACAGGCTCGAACTCAGGCAACTGAGGATTCCAAGCCACCCACTACCACTAAGCAACCCAAGCCACCCCGAACCATAAGCCACCCATGCACCACCCTATCACTAAGCCAATGCCACCAAAGCCCCATAAAAGCCACCCAAGGGCCACCACCTAACAATAGTAACCAAGCCACCACTCTAACCCTAAGCCAGCCACAAGCCACCACCTACCCACTAAGCCAACACCACCAAGCCACACCCAACACTAAGCAACACCACAAGCCACACCCTACCCTAGCCCAACACCCAAGCACCACCCAACCACTAAAGCCAACGGCCACCAAGCCACCACTAACCACTAAGCCAACATCACCAAGCCACCACCTAATCACTTAAGCCACAACCACCAAGCCACCACCAAACCACTAAGCCAAACCACCCCAAGCCACCACCGATTACCCCTAGCCAACAACACAAGCCCCACCCTAACCTAAAGCCAACACACCAAGCCACCACCTACCACGAGCCAATGCCAGGCTCAAGGAAGGTGAAAAGAGAGATTTATCATCAAGGGGGTTCGGGTGTGAGGGAGGACCTTAAATTCCTCTATGTTACTCTACATGTGGTTAGACTTGCTGAGATGTGAATGGTGAGACGTTGGACGTCCACTTTGCTCGTCCGAGAGATTGGGAGTTCGAAATCCAGGTAGTGACTTTTTTTTTTCTTTTAAATGGTGCGCGCTGCTTCCTTTGTTTGACGCTAGAATTTAAAAGGACATAACACTGACAAGCAACGCTGGTAAGGCATGCAACCACCCAGTGTAACCTTCGCCAAGAAACTGTTTCCGCAGCACCGAAATTGCTAATTACATCTCATAAATAAATGCGCAGGGAAAGTGGTCGCTTCCGGTGGGCGTGCAATGTAGGGGTTTCAGTACCCCATGTTTGCGTGCGCGAGCGCCATATTGTTGGCAAACTCACGAGAAAAGGTAAAGATACCTAACAAGGCCAAATATTCGCCGTATCTTCCATTGCAGGAACGGAATAACGTGATACATTGTGAGAGTGCTGGACGCTTTGTCGTTGCCAAGGAAGTTTCGTACAAACCAACATGGCGGCGCGCACGGCATGTAGGGATAAAATTGATACACCTCCACACAACAGTGATAATTAAATCCGGCGACACGGTTAGGGGAATTGTCGTGCCGTAATTCTGGGCGGGATAAGCGATGAGTTCTTCTTTGGTTGTCCAGCATTAAAAAAAAAATCAGAAACATTCAAGATAATAACTTCTATACAACAAACACAAAAAGACGGATAAAAATCCCGACGGTGCTGAGCACGTCTGCGGGCCATTTATGTTCTGACTTTCACTTCCATCCATGCGGAGTGAGGTTTGCTCCATTGCCTTGTTTGGACTATTTTCGCATTTGGGATCCGCGCGTTTCGGGCCTTCCTGACGCTTGAAGCTCCAGGACGATCACAACCGTTCGTGAGTAATTACTGATACTTCTAAAAACAACTACTTGTTCCGTAGTACCGCCTGTCTGTCAGCGGTCGGATAGGTCTTTGTAGGCCAAGCCTTGAGATTTCGATGGCCAAATTCAAGAATGATCGAAACGACTTATTTGAACATATGAAATTTAATCGGAACAGACTGCGGTAAATGGCGATTTAGTCGACTTTTCAAATATACAAGTCTGTAAAATCCAATTCGGCTCGAAATTGAGAAACGACCGAAACAGAAACAATTCGGAGAACTGTTTTGTTATATCGATTCCCCCTGCTGAGAACACCTTCTTTCGTGCCTTTTGGTTGGTAAACACGCGATCACTTCGTTAACAAATCGATTTGCTTCATTCAGCTCGGATTTGAACACAGCCAGCAGAGCGAGCGTGGACACGCACACCTGGACCGTCCGTCGACTTTAGACTTTTTCCCGCCCTTTTAGTGTGCTGAAGGAGCGTTGACCCTCGCAGCTCGAGGGCAAACATCCGAACAATTATATTCGGAGCGGCAACCAAAATATTGGGGAAGTGTGCTGTCAAGTTGTGTTGATAATGTACTTGAGCATTGTCCGATGCATCGATGAACTTGGGACGTATTTCGAGAAAGTTCTATTTCCTGACACTTGTCCATTTCAATAGGTCAGCAGGACGCTGAAACAGTTTTCTCCGCTCTGCGAGAGAGCTGTCATGTACAATGGTCGAGGCGAAGCTATCGGTGGTGCTCCGTGGTTCGGGTGGCGGCTTTGGAAAATCCAGGGTCCTGAAGTTCAAGCCCCGTCTGCCGCTGAATTTCAATCACCAGGGGGTTGACTCAGGTTTGTTCATCTTCCGAGGTCATGTGAAAATGAGTCACCATGTTCCAGTGTGTTGTACTGGTAGAGGGGCCTGCATCACGACAGTTCTCTTCAAGAATGATTAGCTCCCGGCAGCTAAGCTGCATACGCCACCAACCATGGTCGAGGCTGCTTTTGGCGTGTGGATGATCCAAACAGATCCGTGATTTTCTGATACTCTCTCTTCTCCTATGGATTCTTGTCAAAGGCGATCGCAGTATTAAGAAGTAACGTTTCAACTCTCACCTTACTCTGCCAGATTTTGTGGTTTCTTTGTCTCACTTCATTTTCATCGAGAGGCTTTCTTTCGCCTCTTGACCCGCGATTGACAACCGGCGTACATGATGGACTCGCCATCTTTTATGGCCGGTGGCTCAAATGATCGATCTTTCATCCTTTCGAAGCGACTCTTGTATTAGAGGGCGTTCATTAATGCTGCTTAACCGCTCTGCATTCTTATTCCAGGTTGTTGGGACATCTGTTTACTTCGATCAATGTGCCCCAAGTAGATAGACCAGGACTGGCGCACATGATTGCTGTTTCTGGTCAATTCATTCTTCTCAGCCAATGCTTTGGTTTCCAGTCTCATGACGTGCAAGCATTTATGACCCCTCCAATACATAGTCGCTTCTAAACTATGAAAGATTGACTTCATTTGAGGACCGTGCCAAAAGTCTTTATCCTCCCTCTTTGAAAAAAAGTTTTGATGTCTTTAGGTGTTGCTCGGGCTATCTTTCATTAGACCTTTCTTATGTCCTTGTAGGCTTGCGAGAAAACGTATTACAGCGTACCCGCACGATGCTGACACTCGTATCAGACACATTTGAGTTTGATGGCACTTCATCGAGTGACTTCTTTAAAATTGGCCGCATCTTGGGGAGATGTGACATAATTATACACGGTTGAATATCCAGTATTTGACGCTTCAAGCAACTCTCTGCGGCACGCGATGCCTTACCAGAATTCAAACTGTGGATTATTTTTACAGTCTCTTGGCTTTGTACGCCCTTGAATAGAAGCCGGACATGTGCTTGATTGTTTGTATGACTGCTCGACATCCATGACGCTCAATCCATTGGGCTTTCAGTACTTCTTGCCAATTTTCCAAAACCAAATATTCGCCTCGTGATGCTCAATGATGACGAACGGAGAAACTTTCCAACGGGTGTACCATCTTGATCACATATTCGAAAATATTCCCGTCAACTGATCGATATTGCGAATTTTTTCTGGGTCAAATCGAAAACGGAAACACCATAATATTTAGCATCCTTATTTCTCACTCGATGGTCCGATATCACTTTTTCGGGCAGTAGTAGGCATGAACTCGTCGCTATTGTTGATGACACGTAAGATTACACTTCCTTTTCCCTTGTTCCATAATTCAAGCATGCTGGGGCAGAAATGGATCGAATTTTTGAGATTAGTTCAGACAACCAAGATGGTTTCATTGTTAGCACAAACCTCGCTGCTCAGTCGTGACACCGAACGAAGCCCTCTTTCGGGCTAGGAACGATCATTACCGCGACAATTCGCTTCAGGCATTAGGTCCAGTAAGCTTCCTCGTGCAGCACTGTGTGTGCAAATGATGTGTCTGAATCTGTCACCTTCATTTTGATTGCCTAGAATATTGGCAGTACATGCTCGTTGCGACGCAAGACGTGCAGAGGCTTCTTCAATCATTGAATTCCGATTCGAAAATTACTGTGATGGCTTCCTGATCATCGCCGTCAGAGACATAGGATTTGACACGTGTTAGCAGTAAAGTTTACATTTGATGGAGAAACAGACATCCAGTCCCTGTTCACCGTTTCCCGTTCGTGGTTTCCAGTGAAAGTTTCGCGCTGTCGAAATACCGTGTTTTATCTGGCTACACTCTGGCTGTTATACAAAATTCTGGCTTCCTATCTTAGAGGGAGGATTTGGGAATGAATTATCTATGGTTCTGCAGAGCAAGTCCATTCAGCAGGTCAAGATTAAAACTACGAGCCTGTAGCACTGCTGCCAGTTGTTTCATGCTTCTACTCTCGTTGCTCGATGCCGCAGTATTGGTGTATTCAGCTTTCGAAATGTGATGCAGTGTGAGATTACTTGATCCCTCGACATTGACATAAGAAGACTCTGCATGCGCACATTCGGTTTGCTCATCTCGGACCTTGGTGAGGTGAAATTTTTAAAGATGGATCCAGACAGTCTTTTATTTCTGGTTTCACGCCTCTTCTTTTGTCGCGTTTGCAAGTACCATTTTTTGTGTGCCGAATATATCTGTCGGCCATAGTCAGATGAAAACGACAAAATAAGAGCAAACGCAGACTGCCAAGCATCAGGATGCTCGATTAATACAGACGTACAGAGGGTGCCAGTATGTTCATACTCAGCGTGACGGGGTACCCCACCCATCGCCAGATGATGCAGTGACCTGTGATTGGCTGAGTGTGATTTGATCATTTGGTTCTCACGCATCCTGTCGACGTCACTGTTTGTCTGGCAGCGTGCCAGCTGCCTTCGCTCACGCGTGTGGTACAGCCTTCTGCACAATTGCTCGAGTCAATCATTAAGACTAAAAAAAAGCGTCGGAAAATTTGTGGCTCGCCGGGGCCAGTGTTTTAATCAGGCACTGGCTGTTTGTGGCTGCTTGTCGCGTAAGGAATCTTCTTTGTTTCACCACAGTCGAGGCTCGTTGAAGAGCGACATACACTGAACTGCATCAAATAAATGTAGAGGAGAAAAATGGGGGAACACCAACAGCATCGTTAAAGGATTTAAAATGTAGAGGGAGATATGCGACAAATGAGATGTGGGGAAAGCGAAGGTGGGGTCAGGGAGTGGACAAGTGGGTTCACATTGCAGACCTCAGGAAGAAAAAAAAAACTTTGTAATTTGGAAGGAGGGGGCATGGGGAGCGTTACCAGCATCAGAAAAGATCTGGTCTGAATGGGGATGATCTTGAGATGTTGATTGATGCATGATGTGCGGGGAGAACAGCTGCCTTCCCATGTGGAGGAAGGGTGAGATTGAAGAGAATGTGAAGTGGTTCCACAGTGGGGGGGAGGTGGAGAAGACACGAATGAGCCCTGCAGAACCCTGGGGCAGCAGTGGCAGCTTTGGAGGCGAGAGTGGTACGAAGCGTACTCTAAAGTCTTCTCAAAAGCTACTGGCTGACCGCTACATGTCATGTTTCACAGGCTACTGCCATAAGCGATTGATTTGCCTGTGGAAAACATAACAGGGATCTCGGGAATGACGTTGTATTTGATGTTGATAAAATAATTCAATTGGAAACGTGTACTCAACAATTTTTCCTCTTCCAGCAATGCAGACCAATTGAGATGTGTTTGGGTCCCCTGGTATTGGGGGCATATCCGTGGCATTTGTCTACTCCTCTGAGAATCATCCTCGGCTTGAATCGCTTCCGCTGGAACCATTCTGGTATCTACACCAGCTGCAATCCTGGCTGCCAGCTTGGCTGTTTGCTGCAACTCCTCGGCCTGTATTCTTGTTTTCTCATTTGGATTGCTCTACTGAATACTTGGTCAAATGTATACTGGGCCATCACAACTACCTTTTCCTTTTGACTCTGCAATTGTGCTCCTCTCCGAGCTCGTCTTTGGTCTGGTGGGAATATCTAGTGCCTTAGGATTGGGTTTTTTTTCAGTTTCTTTGCAGGACTGTGTTTGGCATGACAATGAAGCATCCATGTGTGTGTTGCCATCTTCCTTTGTTTGCTTATTCTCGGTTATAATGGCTATGAATTGTCAGTGAGCTCAACAATCATTTACAACTGTTATTACTAAAACTATGACTTGCATTGGCTCCCACCACCTTGGGGTTGGCAAGTGTGGCGTTTTTTCTCTCCAGCATCTCCAAGCATCTCCACGCCTTCCCACTTTTACACGTCTCCTCTCGCATTCTCATTCCACCTTTTCATTTGCGTCTGCCCTGCCTCCCCCTTTCCAACTGCATCCATATCAACTCTGAATGATTCCCATATTCCTTTCTCCCTCACTGAAACATGTCCCAACTCATGCAGATGTGCCTCCTGTGCTTTGTTTTTTATTTTTTATTGTTTATGCCTCCATGATGAAGTCGTCGGAGGCTTGTCCTGTTTTTTGTTCATGTCCATCGTTCATGATACGGTTTTGTTTTTTGTCATTGATGATTAAGACTAAGGGATCTATAGTCCAAACTTGGCACATGTTATGATTGTAAAGATGAACTGCTACATGCGTCAACAGGTTCAAGGTCTCGTTAGGTATCAGTAAATGCTGTTGCTGCACTAACTTGTGAACCAATGATGGGATTTTGCCAAACTGTAATAAGATTATATTATGGATGCAAAAGTGACGATTGAATTTCAGCATCAAGACGGTCAAGGCTCATGGTCAGGTAAAGAATCTGATACTGAGACGTTTGAAGATTTTAATCAACTTGGGTGCAAGTATGTATAATCTGTGTTTGTGTCCATTCATGACAGATTATTTGTTCCTAAAAAGTCAAAGGGTCATTATGACAAATTAAACACTCCGTTAAGTGTGATTACATTGGCTCTGCGATTTGAACTGAAAACTAAGTAAGAGGTTATGTTTCACCAGTTGTCTATTTTTTGATTGTTTGTAGTGCAGGGATTTCAAAGTTGTTGTTACGGATTCAGATAAAAAATTTGTAGGCAGGTTGGGTGTGTGACAAGGACGAAACTGAATATAGATTTGATGAAGATCCGACGACTGGAATCTTTTTAGTGAATTACTTCACCATTCGAGATCAGGCCAAAAACCTATACCATTAAGCAGAACATCTTCAAACAAAGTTTGGTACGGATTTGGATGCAACATTTGTGGAAGTTGGATGTGTGACAGGAAGAATTGATTTAATTTTGGTGACATCTGATAATATTATCTCTGCCACGGATGGTGAAGGTTGTGTTTTCACCATTTCTATCAGTTGTTGTCTGTGTACAGATCTCTCCAAACGTTTGTGCCATTTTCACATTTCATTTTCTGGTTAGGATCAGCCCTGCTTGCTCAAGTATTTACGTAATACGTTGAGTGATAGAATGGTTATTTCTTTAAATTTCTCATTTCTTCTCAGATTGATTTGTCCACTGCTCCAATCCTCAAGTCAAAAGGATTGATATTCAATCTGTTCCGTACTTTAATGAAGTCGCCGGAGTCCATCTTGGTTTCAGCAAGGCATTTTTGAGCAGACAGGCCAAACCACATGCACCTCACATCCCTGCGAGGGCGAGCGCCTCTGTCCAGGATGTTTTTTATGCCTCTGCACCAGGGTGCTGAGCATTGTTTCCGCGCGTTGTTGTCCGTCCGTCCCGGATTTCGTTTACGCGATAACTCAAGAAAGCAAATTGTCTAGAAATTTCATCAAACTTGGTAAAAAGGCTAAAGTAAGACAGTGCATTAGTGATTCAGATTTTGGGCCAGATGTGATTAAAAGTTCAAGGATCAAGTCAAAAACTTGAAAATTTTTACCTGTTTATGCCTAACTCAAATATTGGTCAGAACTTTCATCAAACTTGGTTACCCCAAAGTAAAGTTAGGGCAATTTTTACTGATTAAGATTTTGGGGCCAAGATATGATTAAAGGTCAAGGGGTCCAATATGCTCAATACTCAAAATGTTTGTGGCGAGAGAGCGGAAGGCTTACCCGTCGACTGCGCCAGCTCGATTTACTCTAGTTTTTATGATGAAGACGAGTATAAGTATTCTTCAAAAGGGTTTTTTGTTTGTTTTATTATTTTTTTGGTTTAAATTTTACCAATACCCAGTCTTATCCATGCTTCTCGGAGTTCCCTTCGTCATGGATGCAAAGTTGGCCTGCGGGGGTTTCATGTTTTGGCGTTATGGCAGGAGCAAGCATCAGATTGCTGACCTTCTAATGACTGGATAGTCGGATTAATTGGAGCACAGTATTATCTGCCGAGCATATTCTGCTGAGCAGCATGTATCTAAGCTCGTCTGTGTCCTTTCAGCCTGAATTTTGATATCTATCCTGATTGCTGCATTCCCACTTTTGTTTGCGTGCCTGTTCCAATTTTTTGCTTGTTTTATTTAATCCACTTTGCGGTTTTCACTCTCTCCCAACCATTTTCATGCTATTTTTCATGGAATCACTTGTGTTATCTTGACAAAATTCCTCAATGCAACCTGCGAGAAGATTTTTTTTTTTTAGTGATCTGAGATGCTCCGGCATAAAAGCCAATTTGTTTCAGAGCCACCTTGTTCTTTGGGGCAAAACTTGCTCCTGATGTTTCCACAATGTGGCCACTCGATCAAGGATTATCTCATCAACCAATTGCCCCGTTGTCTTCACTTCAACTTTTTATCCCCGCCATCGTGGCGGAAGGCGGGATATTGTTGTCACCCAGTGTCCGCTGTCGTCCGTCCGTCCGGGCGTCAACTTTTTATTAGCTGTGAGTGCAATAATCATAAAAACTGTTTCGCCTTATCGATTGAAATTTGCGGTCAACCCATGTACCACCTGACAGAAGAAGAAACCCATTGATGTGAGGTGTGGCCGGATCCAAAAATGGCCCGACTGGGACGGCCATCTGGTGAAAAAAATGTTTTTTGTACAATAAATGGCAAAACCGCTTATTTGATTTCCCATTATTTATTGCCGTACTACGTTCCTCACCCCTCGGAACTTTTTCGAGTGACAAATGGTGTCTTGTTTCCAAATTCACTCCCTCATTATCTGAATAATGTCTTGACGCTTTTTCATTTCAATGGTGGGGGATTCCCATCTTGATGGTATGATTTTATTTTGCAATATCTCTGTGCTGTGATGACTACTCTGATGCAAGAGTTTGCTTGGAATGCTTCAGTAAGGTGTATTTATTGAGCTTTTCTTATTTTAAAATTTTCTTGTTACAAGTCCAATTGCTCATGTTAACGCGTGATCACAGAATGGAATTGAGGATGCACAGAACAAAAAGGAACAGTAGAAAGAGTGGGGAAACGCAAACAGCAGGGCAGAGGACAAACAAGGACGCGGGTAAGGAATGAGAGGCAGGGGCTGGACAAAGATGGATACAGGAGGCAAACTTCTTTCTGATGGAAAAACTGGACATTTAGAAGGAGGTGGGTTTGGTTGTGGCGTTAACGGTAGAGAAAGATCGTGGTTTTTGGTATGGGGATGATTGAGATGATGAACAGCGTCTTTGAAGACTTTGGTGAGGATGAGATTGAACTAAAATGGGAAGTTGGTGCACAGGAGGGAAAAATAATAGAGGAACGAATGTGTTGGAAGTGTGAGCAGTGATTCTGGATTATGGAGCTTTCCCAGAGAGGTGTCTTGCTGGTGACTGAATGCACCCATGGCCAGAAACTGTGCTTCTACTCCCTCCGAAAGGAGGTGGTACTCGACGAGAAAACACCAACCTGTGTGTGACCGGACAAGTTGGTTTTAAACCACACCTTGCCATTCAAAGAAGAAGGAGCTCGAAATCGCCAATCATGCTGATATTCATAATATTATAATAAGTGGGGAAGGAAACGCTTCAACGTGATCTTATACACAACTATATCTTATAAAAATTCCATCCAAAGTTCTTGGAAACACCCCCATTTTCAGTTTTTACTGAAATTTAAGCAGTTTAATTGTTTCTGACTCTGAAATTAAAGCATCGAACAACTAAACAAATTGCAGATAAAAAAGAAACCGTGGAATCGTTTTGATTGAAACAAAACTTTAATCGAAATTTTTGACTCTTCAAAGTTCCCACCTTTTGCGAAATAACAGCCGAACATACTCGTTGCATTCTTTCTGCCAATGGAAATCAAATTTGTTCCGATAAGTTTCTTCCAAAACTGTTTGCAGAAGTTCCCACAAATGTGTTGTACGTTGTAGGGTGCTGTGCTCACCGCTCTGCAGTCATCGCCAAAACTCAGCTGTGATGGGTTTTTTAAGTCTGGGAGACTGTTGTCTGGCAATTCCATGATTGAAGCCGACTGTACTTGTTCTTTTATCTAGTGTTCTGACTATAGCTGGAGTATGTTTGGCGTCGTTGTGTGATGCGGGGTATGGACCCTTGGACCATCGTCAGTACCAGAGGGTAATTGCATGGCGCTGCAAAATTCTGTGGTTGCCCTTTTGGTCAGGACGTGCCCGTCCACTAGTGCAAGTCACTGACGGGTCACAGCAAAAGAGCCCAGATTCATCAGATACCTTACATCCATGTTTGACAGTTGGATGTCACATGAGAACCATCGCCTCGTACTGACAGAGTACAAAACGCTGCCGTGATGAACTGAAGATTTCATAATTGATTATTTCAGTCATAAGATCTCCATTTTCAAGTAGTTCACTGTGTGCTTCATGGCTCCAGGGCCAAGCCTCTTTTTCTTATTTTGCATCTTAGCAAGCCTTTCTTACTTGCGCCCTCGACCTGTCCAACCTGCAAACTCAAGTCTTCTTCACAGTTGAAACGGAGACTTCCTTACTTTTCGACCAGTGTGTAAGCTGTGCTGAAGCTGCTGTCCTGTCCTGTGCAGCGCCTTTCACGCAAGCTGTTGTTGACTTAGAAACTTGTCTTGATTGTGTTAGTGGCTTTTGGTTCTGGTTGGTAATGTTCTTTTCTCACCATATGATTGCAATTACACTGATCTTCTCTGTCAGTGCATCATTGTCGATAACTGCTTCAGGGTGAAGCAACAGTCTGTTCCTGCACTGCTTTTATTACAGCCAGAGGGTTTGTACGAAACAAAGTTGGGGATACCTGCAGGAATTGTTAGTGCATGTTCAATTTCAGAGGCTTGATCTACTTTTCAGTTGCTGCAGAAAGCTGCAGTTTGCAACCTTACTCTGTCCCTGAAAAGTACTTTTTTAAACACACTCTTGAAATTTGCATTATATTTTCGCGTTTATGTAACCTCAAACTTTTTATTAACCTCTGGCAGTTTATCAGCTAAGTTGTACCATTTCGGTTATTCAGCTGGACGTTAACTGCTTAGATTTCAGTAAAAACTTGGAAAATGGAGGGTTCTGAAACTTTCAAGATCGGTCGTGTGAAGTACATATACTGAGTACCATTAGCATTGTGAAGAAGATACATTAGCAAAACAGTATTGAGACGCCCTTGTTAATCTGCTGTATTGGTCCTTCCGTTGTGCCGCCAAAACAGCGCCCGACCAACCCGAGCGGCATGACCTACAGACCCCGATGGTCCGTGGATCTGTGTACAAAAAAATTAGCAGCAGACTCCTTCAAGTCTGATGTTCGATGGGAGCCTGCATTGGATCGGACTTGTCGATCCAGGCACATCCACAGATGCTCCAATCGGATTGAGATCTGGAGAATTGGGAGGCCAGGGCAAACACCATGAACCACTTCATCTGTTCCTCAAAACCATTCCGAACCAATGGGTGCAGTAGTGCAGGGCGCCATTATCCTGCGAAAAGAGGCCCACTACACAGGGGAATACCATTGCCATGAAGGGTGTACCTGGTCTTCTAAGGATGTTTCAGGATACGTGACGCGTGTCACATTGACGTCCACATGAATAGCGGACCAGCTTTCCCAGTCAGAAACATTGCCCAGGCATCACACTCCCCCACCGGCTTGTACGTATCTATTCCACAGTGCATCCTGTGCCAATCACTACCCCAGGTAAACGGCGACAACACGATTACACGGCCCATCAGTGAATCACAAACGACAAACTGGACTTCA
>JAXMNL010000215.1:77239-87774 GCA_035128595.1 Eptatretus atami | reverse complement strand
AATGACAACATTAACCAGGTGGAATGGACGAACACTAAACAGGTGGGTATAATTGAAACTAAACAGGTAGGAATAACGAACACTAAAAATAGGTGGAATAACGAACCACTAAAATGTGGGAATAACGAACACTAAATAGGTGGGAATGAACGAACACTAAATAGGTGGGAATAACGAACACTAAATAGGTGGGAATAACGAACACGAAATAGGTGGGGAATGAACGAACACTAAACAGGTAGGAATAACGAACACTTAAACAGGGGTAATGACGAACATGAAACAAAGGTGAAGTCGAGTGCTGATCTTTGTCAGTGAACAGGAAGAACTGATGTTTCTGCCATTTCCCCTTCGTCAGAGAAAAATAAATGAATCACAGAGTCTCCTTTTCTTTATTCCAAAAAAATTATCCTTCGAGCCGGACTCGAACCAGCGACCTCAGGATTACTTGCACAACAACCTCTACAGTCTCCACTCTACCAACTGAGCTATCGAAGGAGTTAATGTTTCTTTTTAAAAAAAAAATTAATTTAAAAAAGGTTAATTTTTGTATGGATGGGAGTGTTGTGGATTTTTCACCCACCCCGTTGTGATCGTTGAAGGATTCTTCCTGGTTGATTGTGGAATCCTATTTAACTTCAGCAGAGTTTAACGTTTGTCCGATTTGGTTATAAAATCCTGCATAAAACCACGAACACTAATAACAGATGTCCACACAAGTCCTTTCTTTGTGAAACAATTTATTTTCTAATTACCACATACACTTCTCACCCTCGTACAATGAACTTAAGAATCCCATTTTTGCAATATTATTTGTTCTATTTCATTTATTCTTACTTTTAGTTAACAGTTAACCAACCCGATTCAATTCACTTCCACATTACATCAGAGAGTTTTATTCTAACTTGGTACTTGGTCAGTCCCAAGGAGTACAAGCCACTGAGATACCATACTTCTCACGTGCTTGCACTGAAACACTTACATTTCAAAGCATTTTATACTTTCATGGGAGAGTGGTGGGGCTATCAACCCAGACTGCAGACGTGTCCTTTTGGAGAGAAGCCACACGTACATTTCGAGGCAAAGGCCGAGACTGTTGTTTACCTCTTTGGACAAGCTGTTCTCTTTGGACCTTGCTGTTGTTTACCTCTTGGACAAGCTGTTGTTTCCCTCTTTGGACAAGCTGTTGTTTACTCTTTGGCAGCTGTTCTCTTTGGACCTGCTGTTGTTTACCTCTTTGGGACAAGCTGTTGTTCCTCTTTGGACCAAGCTGTTGTTTCCCTCTTTGGCCTTGCTGTTGTTTCCCTCTTTGGACCTAGCTGTTGTTTACCTCTTTGGGCCTAGCTGTTGTTTCCCTCTTTGGGCCTAGCTGTTGTTTACCTCTTTGGGCCAGCTGTTGTTACCTCTTTGGGACAGTGTTGTTTACCTCTTTGGACAAGCTGTTGTTTACCTCTTTGGGCGAGCTGTTGTTTACCTCTTTGGGCCAAGCTGTTGTTTACCTCTTTGGGACAAGCTGTTGTTTACCTCTTTGGGACAAGCTGTTCTCTTGGACCTTGCTGTTGTTTACCTCTTTGGGACAAGCTGTTGTTTACCTTCTTTGGACAAGCTGTTCTCTTTTGGACCTTGCTGTTGTTTACCTCTTTGGGACAAGCTGTTGTTTCCCTCTTTGGACCAAGCTGTTGTTTACCTCTTTGGCTGCTGTTGTTTCCTCTTTGGACCTAGCTGTTGTTTTACCGTCTTTGGGCCTAGCTGTGTTTACCTCTTTGGCCTAGCTGTTGTTCCCTCTTTGGGCCTAGCTGTTGTTTACCTCTTTGGCCGAGCTGTTGTTTACCTCTTTGGGCCAAGCGTTGTTTACCTCTTTGGGACAAGCTATTTACCTCTTTGGGACAAGCTGTTGTTTACCTCTTTTGGGACAGCTGTTGTTTTTTACCTCTTTTTTTGGGACAGCTGTTTACCTCTTTGGGACAAGCTGTTGTTTACCTCTTTGGGCAGCTGTTTACCTCTTTGGGACAGCATTTTACCTCTTTGGGACAAGCTGTTGTTTACCTCTTGGGACAAGCTGTTGTTTACCTCTTTGGGCAAGCTCTTTACCTCTTTGGCCGAGCTGTTGTTTACTCTTTGGGACAAGCTGTTGTTACCTCTTTGACAAGCTGTTCTCTTTGGACCTTGCTGTTGTTTCCCTCTTTGGGACAAGCTGTTGTTTCCCTCTTTGGACCAAGCTGTTGTTTACCTCTTTTGGCCTTGCTGTTGTTCCTCTTTGGACCTAGCTGTTTGTTTACCTCTTTGGCCTAGCTGTTGTTTACCTCTTTGCGGCTAGCTGTTGTTTCCCTCTTTGGGCAGCTGTTGTTTACCTCTTTGGTCCGAGCTGTTGTTTACCTCTTTGGGCCAAGCTGTTTACCTCTTTGGGACAAGCTATTTACCTCTTTGGACAACTGTTGTTTACCTCTTTGGGACAAGCTGTTTACCTCTTGGGACAAGCTGTTGTTTACCTCTTTGGGCCGAGCTGTTTACCTCTTTGGGCCTCGCTGTTGTGTACTCTTTGGGCGAGCTTGTTTCCTCTTTGCGGCCTCGCTGTTTACCTCTTTTGGCCTCGCTGTTTGCTTCTTTTGGGCCGAGCTGTTGTTTACCTCTTTGGTCAAGCTGTTGTTTACCTCTTAGGCCTCGCTGGTTACCTCTTTGGGCCGAGCTGTTGTTTACCTCTTTGGGCAAGCTGTTGTTTACCTCTTTGGGACAAGCTGTGTTTTACCTCTTTGGACAAGCTGTTGTTTACCTCTTTGGGCTGACGCTGTTGTTTACCTCTCTGGCAAGCTGTTGTTTACCTCTTGGGCCTCGCTGTTACCTCTTGGCCTCGCTGTTGTTTACCTCTTTTGCCTCGCTGTTGATCTCTTTCGGCCTAGCTGTTGTTTACCTCTTTGGACAAGCTGTTGTTTCCTCTTTGGGCGAGCTGTTTACCTCTTTGGGCCTCGCTGCTGTTTACCTCATTGGGCCGAGCTGTTGTTTACCTCTTTGGGCCTCGCTGTTTACCTCTTTCGCCTCGCTGTTGTATACCTTTTGGACCTAGCTGTTGTTTACCTCTTTGGGACAAGCTGTTGTTTACCTCTTTGGGCCTAGCTGTTTACTCTTGGGCTGAGCTGTTGTTTACCTCTTTGGGCCTAGCTGTTGTTTACCTCTTTGGGATATGCTGTTGTTTTTCCTCTTTGGGAAAGCTGTTGTTACCTCTTTGGGCCTAGCTGTTGTTTACCTCTTTCGGCTGAGCTGTTGTTTTTCCTCTTTGGGACAAGTTGTTGTTTACCTCTTTCGGCCGAGCTGTTTACCTCTTTGGGCTGAGCTGTTGTTTACCATCTTTGCGACTCGCTGTTGTTTACTCCTGGGCCGAGCTGTTTACCTCTTTGGGCCTCGCTGTTGTTTCCCTCTTTGGGCCTCGCTGATTACATCTTTGGGCCTCGCTGTTGTTTACCTCTTTTGGCCTCGCTGTTGTTTACCTCTTTGGGACAAGCTGTTGTTTACTCTCTTGGGCCTCGCTGTTTACCTCTTTGGGCCTCGCTGTTTGCTTCTTTGGGCCGAGCTGTTTACCTCTTTGGGCCGAGCTGTTGTTTACCTCTTTGGGACAAGCTGTTGTTTACCTCTTTGGGACAAGCTGTTGTTTACCTCTTTGGGACAAGCTGTTGTTTACCTCTTTGGGCTGAGCTGTTGTGCCTCTCTGGGACAAGCTGTTGTTTACCTCTTTGGGCCTCGCTGTTTACCTCTTTGGGCCTCGCTGTTGTTTACCTCTTTGGGCCTCGCTGTTGTATACCTCTTTCGGCCTAGCTGTTGTTTACCTCTTTGGGACAAGCTGTTGTTTACCTCTTTGGGCCGAGCTATTTACCTCTTTGGGCCTCGCTGTTGTGTACCTCTTTGGGCCGAGCTGTTTACCTCTTTGGGCCTCGCTGCTGTTACCTCATTGGGCCGAGCTGTTGTTTACCTCTTTGGGCCTCGCTGTTACCTCTTTCGCCTCGCTGTTGTATTACCACTTTGGGCCTAGCTGTTGTTTACCTCTTTGGGACAAGCTGTTGTTTACCTCTTTGGGCCTAGCTGTTTACCTCTTTGGGCTGAGCTGTTGTTTACATCTTTGGGCCTAGCTGTTGTTTACCTCTTTGGGATATGCTGTTGTTTTCCTCTTTGGGAAAAGCTGTTGTTTACCTCTTGGGCCTAGCTGTTGTTTACCTCTTTGGGCTGAGCTGTTGTTTTCCTCTTTGGGACAAGTTGTTGTTTACCTCTTTCGGCCAAGCTGTTTACCTCTTTGGGCTAGCTGTTGTTTTCCTCTTTGGGACAAGCTGTTGTTTACCTCTTTGGGACAAGCTGTTGTTTACCTCTTTGGGCCGAGTGTTGTTTACCTCTTTTGAACGAGCTGTTGTTTACCTCCTTTGGGCTAGCGTTGTTTACCTCTTTGGACCTAGCTGTTGTTTACCTCTTTCGGCCGAGCTGTTGTTTACCTCCTTGGGCCTAGCTGTTGTTTACCTCTTTGGACCTAGCTGTTGCTTACCTCTTTGGGACAAGCTGTTGTTTACCTCTTTGGGACAAGCTGTTGTTTACCTCTTTGGGACAAGCTGTTGTTTACCTCTTTGGGACAAGCTATTGTTTAGCTCTTTGGAACAAGCTGTTTACCTCTTTGGGACAAGCTGTTTACCTCTTTGGGACAAGCTGTTGTTTACCTCTTTGGGACAAGCTGTTGTTTTACCGCTTTGGGCCGAGCTGTTGTTTACCTGTTTGGGACAAGTTGTTTACCTCTTTGAGACAAGCTGTTTACCTCTTTGGGACAAGCTGTTGTTTACCTCCTTGGGCCGAGCTGTTGTTTACCTCTTTGGACCTAGCTGTTGCTTACCTCTTTGGGACAAGCTGTTTCCTCTTTGGGACAAGCTGTTGTTTACCTCTTTGGGACAAGCTGTTGTTTACCTCTTTGGCACAAGCTGTTGTTTACTCTTTGGGACAAAGCTGTTGTTTACCTCTTTGGAACAAGCTGTTACCTCTTTGACCTCGCTGTGTTTACCTCTTTGAGACAAGCTGTTGTTTACCTCTTTGGGCCTCGCTGTTTACCTCTTTGGGCCTCGCTGTTTACTATTTGGGCCGAGCTCTTTACCTCTTTGGGCCGAGTTGTGTTTACACTCTTTGGGACAAGCTGTTGTTTACCTCTTTGGACAAGCTGTTCTCTTTGGACCTTGCTGTTGTTTACCTCTTTGGACAAGCTGTTGTTTCCTCTTTTGGACCAAGCTGTTGTTTACCTCTTTGGGCCTAGCTGTTGTTTACCTCTTTGGGCCTAGTGTTGTTTACCTCTTTGGGCCTAGCTGTTGTTTACCTCTTTGGGCCTAGCTGTTGTTCCCTCTTTGGGCCTAGCTGTTTGTTTACCTCTTTGGGCCGAGCTGTTGTTTACCTCTTTGGGACAGCTGTTGTTTACCTCTTTGGACAAGCTGTTGTTTACCTCTTTGGGCCGAGCTGTTGTTTACCTCTTTGGTCCGAGCTGTTGTTTACCTCTTTGGGCCAAGCTGTTGTTTACCTTTTTGGCCGAGCTGTGTTTTACCTCTTTGGGACAAGCTGTTTACCTCTTTGGGACAAGCTATTTACCTCCTTGGACAAGCTGTTGTTTACCTCTTTGGGACAAGCTGTTGTTTACCTCTTTGGACAAGCTGTTGTTTACCTCTTTGGGACAAGCTGTTTACCTCTTTGGGACAAGCTGTTGTTATCTCTTTGGGCCGAGCTGTTTACCTCTTTGGGGCGAGCTCTTTACCTCTTTGGGCCGAGCTGTTGTTTACCTCTTTGGCCGAGCTGTTTACCTCTTTGGGCCGAGCTTTACCTCTTTGGACAAGCTGTCTCTTTGGACCTTGCTGTTGTTTACCTCTTTGGACAAGCTGTTCTCTTTGGACCTGCTGTTGTTTACCTCTTTGGGACAAGCTGTTGTTTTCCCTCTTTGGACCAAGCTGTTGTTTACCCTTTGGGCTTGCTGTTGTGTACCTCTTTGGGCCGAGCTGTTTACCTCTTTGGGCCGCTGCTGTTTACCTCTTTGGGCCGAGCTGTTGTTTACCTCTTTGGGCCTCGCTGTTGTTTACCTCCTTGGGCCGAGCTCTGTTTACCTCTTTGGGCCTCGCTGTTGTTTACCTCTTTGGGCGAGCTGTTTACATCTTTGGGCCTCGCTGTTGTTTACCTCTTTGGGCCGAGCTGTTGTTTACCTCTTTGGGACAAGCTGTTGTTACCTCTTTGGGCCGAGCTGTTGTTTACCTCTTTGGGACAAGCTGTTTGTTTACCTCTTGGGCCTCGCTGTTACCTCTTTGGGCCTCGCTGTATGCTTCTTTGGGCCTCGCTGGTTACCTCTTTGGGCCGAGCTGTTGTTTACCTCTTTGGGACAGCTGTTGTTTACCCTTTGGGACAAGCTGTTGTTTACCTCTTTGGGACAAGCTGTTGTTTACCTCTTTGATGACTGTGTTTACCTCTTTGGGACAAGCTGTTGTTTACCTCTTTGGGCCCGCTGTTTACCTCTTTGGGCCTCGCTGTTGTTTACCTCTTTTGGCCTCGCTGTTGTATACCTCTTTGGGCTGGCTGTTGTTTACCTCTTTGGGACAAGCTGTTGTTTCCATCTTTGGGCCTAGCTGTTTACCTCTTTGGGCTGAGCTGTTGTTTACCTCTTTGGGCCTAGCTGTTGTTTACCTCTTTGGGATAAGCTGTTGTTTTCCTCTTTGGGAAAAGCTGTTGTTTACCTCTTTGGGCCTAGCTGTTGTTTACCTCTTTGGGCTGAGCTGTTGTTTTTCCTCTATGGGACAAGTTGTTGTTTACCTCTTTTCGCCGGCTGTTTACCTCTTTGACTGAGCTGTTGTTTACCTCTTTGGGCCTAGCTGTTGTTTACCTCTTTGGGATAGCTGTGTTTCTCTTTTGAAAGCTGTGTTTACCTCTTTCGGCCTAGCTTTTGTTTACCTCTTTGGGCTAAGCTGTTGTTTTCCTCTTTGGGACAAGCTGTTGTTTACCTCTTGGGACAAGCTGTTGTTTACCTCTTTGGGCCGAGTTGTTGTTTACCTCTTTGGGCCTCGCTGTTGTTTACCTCTTTTGACCGAGCTGTTGTTTACCTCCTTGGCCTAGCTGTTGTTTACCTCTTTGGACCTAGCTGTTGTTTACCTCTTTCGGCCGAGCTGTTGTTTACCTCCTTGGGCCGAGCTGTTGTTTACCTCTTTGGACCTAGCTGTTGCTTACCTCTTTGGGACAAGCTGTTTGTTTACGTCTGGCCAGCTGCTCGGGCCTAGCTGTGACCTCTTTGGGTCTCGCTGTTGTTTACCTCTTTGGGCCTAGCTGTTGTTTACCTCTTGGGCAGAGCTATTGTTTACCTATATGGGCTGAGCTGTTATTTACCTGGCACTTCCCAATTTCCCAGAGGGGCAATCTCTCATGAGGCCGGCCCTATTAGACCCTGCTTGTCCGAATTCAGGAGCTCGGGGACTAACTCCTCAAGAGCTGCTCTAAAATATATTTAAACAAGAATTTCTTCTGAAATAAAAGAAAGAATGTTTCCAAATGCGGCTGAGTACAATAACCCTGTTGTTTTAGGCCTGTTCGCCCGCCCCTGCGGCTGCTCCTGGCCCATTGAGCCTCCCGCTCCTTCATTTCCCCATTATCATGAGCAGCCAACTGCTCATGACTCACAATGCCAACATCTCCACAACAAAAGCAACCCAAACTTCCTTTTCCATCTCCCCTGCCACGTGGCTGTCACCACAACTGTGCGTGGCAAGTCGACGCCGCCGGGTGCCGAGTCGACCCTCACAGGGTCCACCACGAACACCCTGGGTCCCGGTACGACCCTCAACACCAACTCATTCTACTCGATGGGCTTAGCCACTCACCAACGGAGGTCCAGACCCGCTCACCAGCATAATTCAGACCTCGCTCCCACACTGTGTAGGCTCGACCGCTGCTACACACGTCGCAGGCTCGGAGACCTGGCTCAGGCTTGGCTGCCTGCGCATATACCAGAGCTGGCATCGTGTCTCACCCTGTTGGTCCCGTGGGCGCCAAATGGAACCCTGTTGCGTCCAAGTGTGTGCCCGCGAGTATTGGACCGCACACCATAGAGGTTGCTTCGCAAACTACGGAGCCCACCTGCTTCGCTCCCTCTGAACCCTGTATTTGGTTCTTCACGTGAACGGTCTCTTCCCACCTGAGCAGAACGACATCCACACTGGCGCAATGTCCTTCCAGGCCATTATTACCATTTCAACACGTCCCGATTAATCACAAATAATTACTTACGCTTTAAATAGACATTCACTTGAAGGAAATAACCGCTCCATTTCACACATTATTAACCCTTAACAGCCATTTCCACAACAATATTTTATCGCCCGTTCACTCTCTCCATACCGACCCTCGAACCAAAAGGTTGTTTTATTTCGCTCTCTCCTGTATCTCTCTCTCTCTCTCTGTCTCTCTGTCTCTCTCTCTCTCTCTCTCTCTCTCTCTCTCTCTCTCTCTCTCTCTCTCTCTCTCTCTCTCTCTCTCTCTTCCTCTGTCTCTCTCTTTCTCTCTCTTTCTCTGTCTCTCTGCTCTCTCTCTCTCTCCTCTCTCTCTCTCTCTCTCTCTCTCTCTCTCTCTCTTCTCTCTTCTCTCTCTCCTCTCTCTCTCGCTCTGTCTGTCTCTATCATTGTCTCTGTCTCTCTCTCTGTCTGTCTCTGTCTTCTCTTCTCTCTCTCTCTCCTCTCTCTCTCTCTCTCTCTCTCTCTCTCTCTCTCTCTCTCTCTCTCCCCTCTCCCCCCCTCTCCCTTCTCTCTGTCTGTCTGTCTCCTCTGTCTCTCTCTGTCTCTTGTCTCTCTCTCTCTCTCTCTCTCTCTCTCTCTCTCTCTCTCTGTTTTCTTGTCTCTCTCGCTCTTCTGTCTCTCTGTCTCTCTGTCTCTCTGTCTCTCTCCTCCTCCTCTCTCTCTCTCTCTCTCTCTCTCTCTCTCTGTCTCTGTCTTCTCTCTCTCCTCTCTCTCTCCCTCTCCCCCCCCCCCCCTCTCTCTCTCTCTGTCTGTCTCTGTTCTCTCTGTCTCTGTTCTCTGTCTCTCTCTCTCTCTCTCTCTCTCTTCTTCTCTCTCTCTCTCTCTCCTCTCTCTCTCTTCTCTCTCTCTCTCTCTCTCTCTCCCCATCTCCTCCCCCATTCTCTCTCTCTCTACAACTGTCTGGTCTCTGTCCTCTCTGTCTCTTTCTCTGTCTCCTGTACTACATAGAATCTAACACAATGACTACTCTAGTTTAACAATCTCTGAATCTCTCAATGCTCTCATCTATAACCTCTCTCATCTCTCTATCTTACTACTCTCTCACTACTACTCATAGCTTCTACTCAATACAAAAAACAAATTGCATGTCATCTATCTTCTCTGCTCTCGGTCTCTCATCTCTCTGACTGCTCCTCTTCTACTACGGTCCTAACTCCTTTAACTACTAACTTCTCATTACGATCTCTACTCTCTTCATACAAAATCTACTTCTGTCTCTCTCTCTCTCTTCGTCTCTCTCTCTCATCTCACTAAACTTCATACATGCGATCAATAACACTATCTTTCGTCTTCTCTGTCTCTGCTCTTATCTCATAACAATAACTCTCCAATACCTCTACGTGCTCTCCCTCTCTCTACTCAGAAATCTCTCTCTCTCTCTCTCTCTCTCTCTCTCCTTTTTTGTTGGTTCATCCACCTGCTCGTTTGTGTTTGGTCGCTTCCTCTTGACCCCACTGTAAATATCGCACCCTTCATTAAATCAATGAATTATATTTCTTGTTCCGTGCTCTTTATTATTTTGCAAAATCTTAAAGTGCTTTGCAAACAGGATGGGGTGAGAAGAATCCAAAAGTGAAGAAAAAGCAGCTGTAAAAATCTGATTTTGGAGACTTCATCGCATTGTCTCCTTTTTTGTTTTCTTCCCTTGTATATTTTGCTTGATTAGTTAAACTGGTACACCCACTCCCTGTGGGAGTGGCAGTCGGAAGGGTCATGTTGTTATCCTCTGTGGGGGTATATAGATGACAGTCGATCTACACTCGGGTCCGTCAGTCTGTGGAGGACACGATAAGCATGGAATGCCTCAAGGATGTTGGGATTCCTCCAGATTTATTTAAGTTTAGTGTTAAACAGCAGTAGCGACTGTTTGAAAAGGTAATCATATGTGTTTGTGGTTTATAATATTTTTACTTGTGGGAGGGGTGACTTATGAAATGCGATAAGCTATTTTCCACAATAACTTGGTGTTTGATCCAAGGAGGAAAAACCCCTTGAGGAATGAGGGGTGGGTATTGTTCGTGTCAAATATTATTTGTGAGTAACATTAATTGGTCACGAAAAAATATTTTCACTGAAAAAAGCGTGTCTGTCTGTTGGGTGGTCGATCCAGTCGAAAAAAAAAACAATTAAAAAAAATAATTTTTTTTTTGAAATTTGTTCTACCCCTATTATCAGTTTTTCCGTCGATATGCTTGTCTGTCTGTCTGTCTGTCTATCTGTTCGGTCCAGTGCTCCGTTAATACAATGGCGATTTCGATGAAACTT
>JAXMNL010000215.1:54166-64454 GCA_035128595.1 Eptatretus atami | reverse complement strand
TTTATCCTCCATTTTTTGCATTTATTAAGTTTTTTTAATTTGTTTTTTTCTTGTACATCGATGGATTAGTGTTGGTTGATCAAGTTTTCAGCTCTGAGTTTAAATTTGTATTTATCGGGTTTGATGTTGTTTTTGGGGAAAAAATTCAGGGTTTTAATTGTTTTTATCAACAAATTTTAAATTTGTTAATTTTATTTTGTTAACAACTTTTGTATCTTTTTGTGGGAAAACATTTCAACAAGTGAAAGGTTTCCAATGGGGGGGACCTGTCGCCTCTTTGTTAGCAGCAGCAATTCCCTATGGGGGGGAAAGTAGCCTCCTGTTAGCGGCAGCATTCCAATGGGGGGAACTGTGGCCTCCTGTTAGTGGCAGCATTCCAGTGGGGGACCTGTGGCCTCCTGCTTAGGGCAAGCATTCCAATGGGGGACCTGTAGCCTCTGTTCCGCCTTGCAGCATTCCAATGGGGGGACCTGTTTGGCCTCCTGTTAGCCGGCAGCATTCCAATTGTGGGGGACCTGTAGCCTCCCTGTTCGCTGGCAGCATCCAATGGGGGGGATCTACTGTTAGCCCCGTCCCTGTACGGGCAGCATTCAAGTGGGGGGCACCTGTAGCTCCTGTTTAGTGGCAGCATTCCAAATGGGGGACTGTAGCCTCCTGTTAGTCAGCAGCATTCCATGGGCGGTGCACCTGTAGCCCTCCTGTGTGTGCGCATTCCAGTGGGGGGACCTGTGCCTCCTGTTAGCAGCAGCATCCAATTGGGGGAACTGTAGCCCTCCAGTTACGCGCAGCATTCCCCAATGGGGGAACTGTAGCCCCCTGTTAGACCGGCAGCATTCCAATGCGGGACCTTAGCCTCCTGATGCTGCGGCAGCTTCCATGGGGGAACTTACCCGTAGTGTGGGATTCTAGGGGACCTGTAGCCCTTCTCGCTGTCATATGGACTGGCCCCTGAGCATTCCACGATGGGGGGACTGATAGCCTGTTAGCGCCAGCATTCCAATGGGGGGAACTGTTAGCCCTGTTAGTTGGTGCAGCATTCCAAGTGGGGGACCTGTACGCCGCGTTCAGGCGGGCGTGTCAAGTGGGGGGACCTGTACCCTTAGGCGGGCACCTTCCGAATTGGGTGGGAGGGACCTGTAGCTCTGTTAGCGCAGCATTCAATGGGGAACTGTAGCACCCCGAGCATCAGACCATCAAAGCAATTGGACCGTACCTGATCATCGTGGGGGACCTGTAGCCCCTGTTAGCGGAGCATTCCAATGGGCGTGACCTGTAGACGCTGTTGCGGCAGCATCCAGTGGGGGACTGTAGCCCGCTGTTAGCGGTGGCATTCCAGTGGGGGGACTAGCCTGTCAGGCATCCAAATGGGACCCTGTAGCCCTGTAGTGCAAGCATTCCTATGGGGGGACCTGTAGCACCCTGTTCACGGGCACATTTCCAATGGGGGGACTGTGCCCCCTGTTAGCGCAGCAGCATTTCCAATGGGGGAACTGTAGCCACCCTTAGCGAGCGCAATTCCACATGGGGGCCTGTAGCCCCTGTATTGCATTCGTGACCGTGTGCCCGTTAGCCATTCCAGGGGATGTTAGGACCTGTGGCAGCATTCAGGACCTGTAGCCCCTGTTAGCGGCAGCATTCCAGTGGGGGGACCTTAGCCCTGTTTAGTGGTGGCATTCCAGTGGGTACTGTAGCCCCCCTGTTTTCGGCGGCATTCCAATGGTGGGGACCTGTAGCACCCGTTAGCGGGCGATTCCAGTGGGGGGACTGTAGCCCCTGTTCAGTGGGATGCATTCCAGTGGGAGGGGACTGACACTGTTTAGCCGGCATTCCAGTGTGTAGCTGAGCACCGTGGCGTAGCATTCCAATGGGGGGACCTGTAGCCCCCTGTTAGCCCGTGGGCATTCCAGCTGGGGGGACCTGTAGCCCTGTTCAGGCAGCATTCCATGGGGACCTGTAGCACCCTGTTCGACATTCCAAGGGCGAGCACTTGTGCGGCAGCATTCAGCATGGGTGGGGACTGTAGCCCCCTGTTTAAGCGGCGGCATTCCAGTGGGGGACCTGTAGACCGCTGTGAGTGTCGCATTCCATGTGGGGGGACCTGTAGCCCTCCTGTTCACGGCCATTCAATGGGGGGGAGCTTTAGCGCACTGTGGGGACGAGCCAACCTGTTGGGCGGCATTCCATGGGCGGGACATGAGCCCCTGTTACGCGGAGCATTCCAATGGGGGAACTGTAGCAGCCCTGTATGCGGCATCATTCAATGGGGGGACCTGTAGCCCCCTGTTAGTGCGCATCCAGTGGCGCGGGACCTGTAGCCCCCTGTCACGGCGGCATTCCAAGGGGGGACCTGTAGCCCCTGTTAGCGGCCATTCCCATGGGGGGAACTGTAGCACTGTTGGCTGCAGCACTTCCAGGTGGGGGGGAACCTGTAGCCCCTGTTAGTGCGTGCATTCCAGTTCGGGGGGGACCTGTAGCCCCCTGTTAGCGCATTTATGGGATGTAGCCCTTTACAATTCCAGTGGGGGGACCCTGAGCCCCTGTTAGCGGCAGCATTCAATGGGGACACTGTACACCCTGTGCGGCAGCATTCCAAGTGGGGGGGGACCTGTAGCCCCCTGTTAGTGGGGCATTTCCAGTGGGGGGGACCTGCTAGCCCTCTGTTAGCGGCGGCATCCATGGTGGGGACCTGTAGCCCTTGGTTGGCGCACATTCAGTGGGGGGGACTGAGCAACTCCTGTTAGCCGGTGGCATCTCGCAGTGGGGGGGACCTGTAGCCGTGTTAGTGGCGGCGGACATTTTCCTCGTTCATTGTGAGTTTTCATTTGTGGCAGAACTTGATGAAGGGGAACGAAGTTGGGCCGAGCCGAAATGTTATTTCCGCACGTCGTTATATCGATGATATTCGTGTGATTAATTACAAGGTTTCTGATTGGCTGATTGAAGGATTTATCGAGAAAGCCTAATTTAGCGGAAAGATCGAAGTGACAAGATGGCGTGTGACAGATCTGGATTGTTGTCGAGTTGGAAACAATTGTTTTTAGTTAAAATGTGAATGATAAGGTTACATTATTTCACTTTCCCCTTTGTCCCGTGTTCACCTTCCCATCCCGTAGGTTACCTGTTAAGGAAGGCCACGGTGTGTTTTCATCCAGCTTGTTGTTTTCTCGGATTTGTTTCCGTTCAGGTGATTTGCTGGTTCGTGCTGAGAAGACGTACTCCATCGTGTCCGAGAGGGTCACTGTGCTGCTCACAGGTTTCATTCGGTCATGTGACGATGATTTTAGACTCATTGTCTCTCTTGTTTAAGTTGGTTCCGTTTGTGCGCGAACAGGTTTCTTTCGGTGTTGGAAGTTGTGTGAACATGATATTAATAAGAAATAATGGGTTTAAATTTTAATTAATGATTAATTAAACCGGAAGTGATTGACCGGAAATGATCTTCATTATAAATGGAGGGTCTGTGTTTTGATGTGTGTCTGGTGGATTCCTGTGTACATTTGTGGTGGTAAGGTGAAGTGAAGAGGTATTTCTGGTGTGTGTGTGTGTGTGTGTGTGTTTCTTTCTGGTCCTCCATCTCTCTCTTTCTTCTCTTTTCTATGGAGGGTGAATCTGTATGTAATAGTTTTTGTAAGTTCACTTGGCTGTGCTGGATGGGTTTGAGGGTTCGAGGAGTCGGCCGAAACCCCGAATCCTATCCAGGTTCCTCCTGATGACTCCATGCTATAAACACTACAGCATCCTGTTCTCACCCCAATCCTCCTCTTATGTTGATATCCTGTAATCCCACACCCCCACTCCCCTTGTTCCTCTTGGCGTGCAAGACAGTGTAGTTTTTTGCAATGATCGAAACTCTTGATGTCAGTTCTTCTTTCTCCTGCCTTCTTTATTTATTTATTATTTATTTGTTGGTGGGGATTTTTTCTTCACCAGTGTCTTTTGATGCGTAACATCGACGTTTTGCTTTCATACCCGTCCCAGGGTTCTGATTCCTTGCGGCCGGTGCTCTGAATGGTTTCAGGCCAGCTGCCTGGGGTCGCATGTTGTACCCTGGGAGGTTTACATCTGCCCAACTGTGATGCATTGAAAGAGAGAAGGGGTAAGAAGTCAGTGCAGATTTATTATAATTGCGGGGTGGTCGGGGGGCGTAAGAGTGATCTTGCGAGGTTTCAGATGGTTCGATGGTGCTGCTTTGTTGGGGGGTGACAAAGCACGGAAAGAGCGAGAGTGCAAGACCGAAAGGAGCTGGTAAGACAGAGAGAACCATCGACTGTCTGTGATGGTGAACTGATAGGGTCATAGCCTCAGCTTTGTCATGGAGACCAATAATCTTGAAGGCCTTGGTTTCCAGGCGTCAAGCTGCCAAAGATGTGAGGCAGGAGAGCGACCGCAGAGGGGAGAGCAGCACTCCATGAGCTGCAGATGAAGGGGCCTGGATGAATAAGAGTTCAGGTGTGAACACATGAAACGTCAGTGAACAAAATATCAGAGGCAAGGTGTGTAACAGCCATCGGTGATCAGATATTTGACATTTTAAACTTAAAAATCGAGTTATTACCTTGATCTTCTTTGTCCTCAAGCCACTTCTCGGGAGTCTTTTTCCCTCTTTAAATTGCAATAATTATGGCAACTTTCTCATTGGTCTTTCTCTCACCAGTGAAACTGACGTTTCTTTTTTATGCGAAGGCGCAAGAGGCGTTATGTTTTGGGTTGTCTCCATGCGGCTGTCCGTCCGTCATAAATTTGTTCCTGTGATAACACTTGTGAACATTGATGGGTTATGATCCTCAACCCAGCCATGTCTGTCTGTATCTCAGCTGACCTGAAATCTGCTGTCTTGCACGTTTGATCCTCAATCTGACATGTTGCTGTTCTGTAGTCTCAGCTACCTGAAGGTGCTTTCTCAGCATGCTTGATCCTCATCTGAAGCATGTGTCTTGTAGTCGCAGCTGACCTGGAGGCTGCTTGTCTTCATGTTAGATCCTCACCCGAGCCTGTGTCGTTCTGTAGTCCCAGCTGACCTGGAGACTGCTCGTCTTGCATGTTAATCCTCAACCCGAGCTGTGTCGCTCTGTAGTCTCAGCTGACCTGGAGGCTGCTTGTCTTTCAGTTGATCCTCAACCGGTGACCTGTGTCCGCTCTGTAGTCTCAGTGACTGGAGACTGCTGTCTTGCACATTGTTTCCTCAATCCACCATGTGTCTGCTCTGTAGTCTCAGCTGACCTGGAGATACTCTTGTCTTGCATGTTGTTTCCTCAATCCGACATGTGTCTGCTGTGTGTCTCAGCTGACCTGGAGGCTGCTTGTCTTGCACTGTTATCCTACCGAGCCTGTGTCTGCTCGTGTAGTCTCAGTGACCTGGAGACTGCTTGTCTTGTGCACTTGTTTTCTACCGACATGTGTCTGCTTGAGTCTCAACATGACTGAGACTACTTGCTTGCATTTGTTTCCTCTCCGACCATGTGTCTGTGTTAGTTCTTCAGCTGAGTGGAGCTCTTGTCTTGCAGTTTCCATCAGCGAACATGTTCGCTGTGTGTCTCACGACTTGAGGATGCTTGTCTTTGCATTGAATTCAAAGCATGTTCTGTTCGAGTTCAAATGACCTGAGCTGAATTCATTGATCGATTGCTCGCTCATCAGGGTTTATGTGGCATTTGCAGTATTTAAAGCAGTGAGGTCTAAGTACAATTTCCTCCAGAGGTTTCCCGGGATGTTGAAATTATCGAAGTCAGATCGAAAATATGGTGCCAGAGGAAAATCAAATAAACATAGAAACAAGAATAAAATCGGAGTAATCAGTAGTTGAGTGTTAGTAATTTCCGTGTACTCACGGGGAGGATTACAGTTGGGGGAGCATGACACAGTGGTGTTATAATAAATCCGGAGGTGCAATGCGCCCTCATGTCTTTTCCAGAGCTATCCTATTAGCGCGAGTGATGACACCAGAGCTCGGGGCATCTTACCGTGCCGACCTTCGTGACGTGGTACATTAAAGGTAAAAAACAAAACAAGCAACCAGAAGATGGATCGTACCGAGGCAGGGAGGATTGGAGGTAGGGGAATACACAGTTTCCATATTAGCTTTAAACATATATGACCTCAACACATGATCTTCACAATACATATTACTGATCGCTCCGGACGAACACCAGGCGGTGAGCAATATTCGCTCGGAGCTTGAACACAGAGGTGTTATAATAACCTGTGTAAAGCAATCTTTATACGCAGGCGCACGTGTAAGCAGACGATAATTAAATTTGTGTTGTTGAACAAACAATCACGACAACCAACGTACGATCTCAACAAAACACATGACTCGATCGCTCCTGGAATGTAAGACCCAGGCATGTCAATGAGGCTGAATTCCAATTGTTGTTTTAATAATTATTTAAACATAGCCCTCGACCTTCCTCTGGATGAAAGAGGAGGTCCAGCAAGTTTGGTTGCACTGGTTCCTTCACAGGTTCCGAATGCAATAAATGAACAAACAAACAAACTTTCTTCTTTATGTATTAAATAGAAGGATAAAGCCGGTTTTGAGCTTTATGGTTAGCTGGCTGTGTTAATATCTTCAAGCCCCTATCATGCTGTTACATAACACCAGGTGGGTTGACTCAGCCTCTCATCCTTCTGAGGTTGTCAAAACGAGTACCTACGTTACTGAAACAGGGGGCACTGCATCAGTGGCCACAGCTGCACCTCGCCACTCATGCAACCACGCACCACAAAAATGATATGAAGACGAGGACGCTGGGTGCCCTGCAGATGGTTTTTCAGTTCCTCTGGTGGCTCGAGGAGCGGTTCCTTTTGATTTGAGCTCCTTCCACCAGTCTGCGCTTTACTTGAAGACACCTTCAATTCTCATTTTATTTGTTTTTTTTCCATTGAGAACATGAAAGGGAATATCTTTCTTCTCTTTTTAATGAGGTGTTTACGTGTACACTTTAACATTTCAGTGTGGCTCTGCCTCAACCGTGCATTGCTTTCAAAAAGGTTGAAGATGCCTTTGCCTACTTTTCACTGTGACGTTTTGAAGGTTTTGAAAAAATGTCTGGCCTATGTTTTTGCTGAATTATCAGCGGGACAAGGAAGCAAAGGGTGAAAGTTCACGATGCGACAGCAGAGAAGAGGGATGCAGCTCGAGAGAGAGCGATCAAAAGGGTGCTTCCTTCTGCTGATCGAAGGAATACGGTGAAGACAAGCGATGAACATGAAGCAACACCAATGAGGTGTACTTTTGCAGTACATCTCATGTTCTATAACATGTTGTCGCAATGCAGTCCACAGTATTACATGTGTAATTATGGTGGGAGTTGGACAACTCTTTCACAATATTGTCCTAAAACGAGCGATCTTAAACTCCATTGTGGTTCATTCATTGGCCTTGTTGCCTCTGTCCACTTTCGGTGGACAGAGTATGTTTTCACCTCCTGTCTGTTTGTTGTGTTTGTCTGTTCTGTCTGTGTTGAAGCATTCGGACAGTATGGCTCAAAAAGTTCTGGACGGATTGCGCACGAACTTGTGTGGACAGGTTGGGAAAGCGGGATCCGTGTGACAAGACGAATTGATTCGATTTTGGTGAAGATCTGATCAGGAACGAGAGTTAAAAAAAAATATATTTGAAGGATGGCTACAAACCATTGAGAGCTCGGGCCAAAAACTACACAATAACATTGAATAATCTCAAAAAAGTGTGGAATGATTTCTGACAAAGCTCGTGGATAGTTGGTGAGGTGACTAAGAACAAGCTTGATTCGATTTTGGTTCAGGTCTGGATCCAGATCTGGCCTATCAGTGGGAACAACACGTAAACTGTTAAACCTGGCGGAGGTTGTTAAACTCTACTTGCCAGAGTTATGATGGAGGGGGCTCGTCCGTAGCTGATGCCTGGAACTGACCCTCTGAAGAAGGTGTGAAGGTCTCCTTAGAGCTGCGGCGCGAGTGCCAACGTCCCTACTCACCCACCCAGCTCGCCTCTCCGCATTTCTCAACACGGGGCCACACACGGACCACCGACCTGCTGCAAAACGTGACGCATTGCTACTCTGCCTCGGTTCCTGCTGTGCCCGCCGGCAACAGCAGCATACTTTCGTCGTCACCGTCTCTGGTCGATCTTCAGTTGGTGTGTCTAGGGCTCATAAGGGACATAGTGAATCAAGGCAACCTGTTATTCCGTTTTTCGTGGGGCACGTGGCTTCAGGTAGTGGGTAAGGGCGTTTTATTATTCATATCGTACTTCTTATATGCTCGCTTCCTTGTGTTCCTTCCTTTCCGGTGACCATCACTGCTATTTAGTGATGTCTACAAACGATCATTTTAAACTCACCCTTTACCTGCCACAAGATCCAGGTATGTCCTCCCATTCACAGAGAACCGAATTCGATCCACAGTCCATCACTGTATCCGCCGGGGGAGGGGGGGGGAGGGTTGTTAACAACAACACGTCACTCAATTCCACCTCCGCTGGCCACATGCCGGGGAGCTTCGGTTCGAGAAGGCGCCCGTTTGGCGAGCTGAGAAGTTCTCCCAACGTCGATGCATTTGGCAGAGGCCACTGCCCGATCTCTCACGTACTTTTGTAAGTATTTCCGGAATCCCTTCCGAACTTGGTGAGCCATTCCAAGGAACACACCGAGCCTTAAACCCCGGACTTTCTTACTCGGGTTTTCCTGGCCGCGGTTCGTCCAATTCTGGTGAGCAAGCCGTCAATCCCGGGTGTTCTTGGCCTGTTCACACCTCATCAACACCAAACAGCCTAAATCTCATTTCATGAATACACATGATTGTTTTTTCATGTATAACGGATCTGCGGCAACATGAATTGAACCCATTGAAGGTCAAAGGGTCACAATCCCAACATGGCGCCTTTTACTGATGTTCCGCTTGCTGTTTGTCTTATCGCATTCCAACTTTTTGCCTTTCTTTCAGCTTGTCTCCTGAGTCTCTGCCTATTGCGTCCTCTCCTCCCGGATTATTTGTGCCATGTCTTGAAAGGACCCTTCTTATCACTGGACCTTGTACGTATTTGGAGCCCATGACACTTCAGAAGAAAAGACGGTGTCCTCATGAGACACGTTTCTTCCAAACCTCGCCTCTCTGTTCGTGTGCTGCAGACAACCCTCCGCTTCGCGACGAACCAGGAATAACTCGTTGGGACGCCGCGACCGAGGCTGCTCATGGCTCGCGTACTGCAGCAGTGAATGCAACATGAAGCATGGCTGAAGCCGCTCTTAACTCCAAAGCTGTAAAGAGGGACACGACGCCAAGAGGAGCAAGGAGAAGGAAGGACCCACGACAAGAACAAGAAGAGGGTTCGGGTGGACTTGGCTCGAGGAGCGAGGCAAGAGTTGAAACGGCCTGCGGTTGAGAGGGAATCTTAAACAGAGCTCCTTCTTGGTGTTGTTCATTCACCTGTTCCTTGTTAATTATGATTCTTCAACAAAACTCTTTTCAATCTCCATACCGGAAGGAGCATGGAGTCATGTTTTCACGTCTGTCTGTCTCTGTTGTCTGTCTGTGAGCATGAATGTCTCGGAAAGTTGGGCATGATTATGACAAAACTTGATGGATGAGTGGGTGGGTGGACAAGCGACAAGCCGATCGATTTTGTTCGAGATCCGGGCCGATCGGGCAGTGATACGAAACGCTAACCGTTAGCCTGGGGAGGAACGCGACTCCAACGATGTTGGTCTTTGTTCATGTTGTTAATAGGCACCCACATAGCTCAACAAGGCCACGATGTGTTTTCATCTCAGCTTGTTGGATTTGCTCGGATTTGTTCCGTTCAGGGTGATTTTGTGGTTCGTGCTCAGAAGACGTACTCCATCGTGTTCGAGAGGGGTCACTGTGCTGCTCACGGTTTCATTGGGTCATGTGACAATGATTTTAGATGTCATTGTAATCTCTTGTTTAACTTTAGTTCGTTTGCGTGCGAACAGGTTCCCGTAATATTGGAAGTTGTGTGACATGATATTAATAGAAATCATGGGTTTTTAAAATTAATTAATTGATTAATTAACCGGAAGTGATGACCGGAAATTAATCTTCTATTATAAATAGAGGGTCTGTGTATTGATGTGTGTCCTGGTGGATTCCTGTGTACATTGTGTGGTGGTAAGGTAAGAAGTGGAGAGGTATTTCTGGTGTGTGTGTGTGTGTTTTCTGTTGGTGTGTGTGTGTGTGCTTTCTTTCTGTCCTCCACCTCTCTTTCTTTCTCTCTCTTTATCTATGGAGGGGTGAATGTTGTAAATAGTTTTTGTAAGGCTCACTTGGCTGTGCCTGGATGGGTTTG
>JAXMNL010000215.1:12363-30513 GCA_035128595.1 Eptatretus atami | reverse complement strand
AACCACGACGCCACCCGAGTAACACGAGTTCCAGTGTCCACCGTCTAATTATTCCTTTTAACTAGAGGTCACGTGGTTACCTGAGCGGGGAGCGCGCCTCGCAAAGCACAAATGTTATCTCGATTAGATTTTAATGAGGGCGGCCGAGCGTTTTAACCGCTGGTGCATGCCGACGATTTTTGGTCAAATCTGTGATAATTACCTCCCAGTCTATGAGGTTCGGACAATGCTCGACAATGGAAGGAAAGGACAAACACGGACAGGTTGGAATTTGACAAATGATTCATTAATAATGAAATAAATAACTAAAAAGAACTTTATTTGCTGATGTAAATAAACAATAAGTTTCAAAGCAAAATCAAACAAAATGCCAGGAAAGAGACAAAGAGCAAATGCTTATCGGGGGGGGGGGGGGGGGTTGACATACTTCCAGCTAAACACAGACAAGGGTACCCAACAGATCATTCGGGGGGGGGGGGAAGATTCGTTTCGCTCACCAGAGTCGTCGTCCGTGAAGTGAAAACGTCCTGAAATGTGTGCGTGCGTGTCACGTCCGTCCGCCAGCACCCAGCCTTGCCGTGCACCCTCTCACGAACAGCCTTGAACCCAGTCGACGTCTGGGAGGGCACCGAGATCTCTGTCGCGGGTTTAGGCCCTGGTGCTGCGACACGGGCAGCTCTCACACTTCACGAACTGGTGACGTCCAGTGACCCACACGGTCCGTCAGTGACTGACCGTGCCTCACTCGCCGTCGCGCTGCTCGCACCCACACGCACACCACACTCGCTTGCGCAAGCACTGGGAAGGACGAATTGTCTCGTTGTTGGCACCAGTCAGACACCCACACGCACCCACGCTCGCTCGCCAGCACTGGGAAGGAAGAATTGTGTCGTTGTTGGCACTAGTCAGAACCCACACGCGACCACACGCTCGCTCGCCAAGCACTGGGAAGGAAGAATGTCTCGTTGTTGGCACTAGTCAGACACCCACGCGCACCACACGCTCGCTTCCTTCTCCTCTTTTGCGCGCTTACATACACTTCTTGCTCGCTTCTCTTCTTCCTCCCTGACTTTCTTTCTCTTTCTTCTCTCTGCCTCCTCTACTTCTCTCGCCTCTTTTCCTCTCACTTTTCTCTGGCTTCTTTCGCCCCGCTTTCTTCCTCAGGACGGACCTCCAATTCGTTTTATATCTGCGGCCGTCTCGGCGGGCGCAGAGTCCGCCCCAAGCTCACCCCGCCCCACTTGTGGCATGGTTACCATGACGACCCGTGCGCTCTCAAAAAAAGGCGGGCATCGGCGCTCGCGAAAGAAGTACGTGCATAAACGTTGCTGAGGAAAATAAGGGCGGGCGTCAGAGCTCGCAAAAAATGTGTGTAAACGTGTCTGTCGTAAAGAAAAACCTCCCATGAGAGAGGGATCTATTCTTTACCCTTCTCAACGCATCACATTTAAAATCCCATAGACATGGGGATGGGCTCATCTGAACATGCAAGAACATCTGAAGCAAGACTGCCGCTTGCTCACGGAACACACCCCAGTTTTATTGGCAAAACAGCAAATAATTTACAAACAAAATGCACCCTCAGAGTGGGGAAACGGCAAGTCGGGGAACAAACGACGTGTGAGTCTGATGTTGGGAGGTGTTGTGTTATTTCACTCCGGAACCCTGCGATACGTCAGAGAACCATTTATTATTACCTTGTTCGGAGAGACTTTCACTCACAGAAAACGAAGGGAAAGTCCGTTTAATGTTGTGGAAAAATATTACAAATGGTGGTGGTTCTTCTTGTCATTGTAAAAACAAAACGAACCTGCTGCCGTGTCATTGTTTCCACAATGCCATGACTCGGACTCGAACCGAGGTTGCTGCGGCCACAACGCAGAGTACTCACCACTGTACGATCACGGCGAGATACGCAGGAACACGACGAGAAAACCTTTGTTCAACTGTTGATTGTAATAATTTACTTGCGGTGTATAAAACATTGCGCTGTTTGGTTGATATTCGTCGGTTTTCCAAATCCTTCAACATGTTCAACTGAAACTTGGTACATGGATTTATCACCTGAACTCGGGAAGCGAAAAAGCAGGGAAAAGCATTCGATGGCGTACGTGTGGACGTGTGTTGTGTGTGGGCCAACGTGCGTACATGTGGGGTATGTGGCCAACGTGCGTAGTGTGGCCAAACGTGCGTACGTGGTGAGGTACGTGTGGCCAACGTGGGTGTACGTGTGGCCAACGTGCGCGTACGTGTGGGGTACGTGTGGCCAACGTGCTGCGTGTGGGGTACGTGTGGCCAACGTGCGTACGTGTGGGTCCAATCGTGGCGACGTACATGTGGGGTACGTGTGGCCAACGTGCGTTGTGTGGGCCAACGTGCGTCATGTGGGGTACTGTGGGCCACGTGTTACGTGTGGCAACGTGCGTACGTGTGGGTACGTTGGCAAATGTGGGTACGTGTGGCCAACGTGTGCACGTGTGGCCAACGTGCGTACAATGTGGGTGACGTGTGGCCAACGTGCGTACGTGTGGCCAAACGTGCGTACGTGTGGGGTACCGTGTGGCCAACGTGGGTACGTGTGGGGTACATGTGGGCCAACGTGCGTAGGTGGGTACATGTGGCCAACGTGGCGACATTGGGGTACTGTGCATGTGCGTACGTGTGGGGTACATGTGGCCAACGTGCGTACGTGTGCACGTGTCGGTATTGCCAACGTGCGTACGTGGGGTACATGTGGCCAACGTGCGTACGTGTGACGTGTGGCAACGTGGCATACGTGTGACATGTGGCTAACGTGCGTACATTGGGTATGCGTGGCCAACGTGCGTACGTGTGGGGTAATGTGTGGGGTATGCGTGGCCAACGTGCGTGTCTGCAGTATAAAAATTCATTTTCTCAGCACCGTTGGTCCCATTGACAAGACATTTTTACCATCAGTGTGCCTCCGCCTGCGATTTTAAAATAATTGTGACGTCATAGGTTACGGAAACCATCTTGGAAAACGTGACACTTCCATATCTCCAAAACTGCTAATGGAAAAACTGAGACGTGGCTCATTGTCAAGTTCTCCCAAAGGAGAACAAGATATGTTGACGACGATGCCATCGGTACCTTCATTATGACGTCATAATTCGACAAGTACAACACTTATCTGATCATTATGAATTTTTTTTCTCAGCAACTGTTTGGTCTGATGGACACTAAATTTTCACCATCGAGTGCCTCTCCTGTGGAATATTTCAAAGATAATCTATGGCGTCATAGTTCATATGAACAAAAAGGCGTGAAAAAGTGTTCGAAAAAATTGAGTGCCAATGTTTTTTTGATTCAGTGATCATCGTAGATTAGATTCCAGTAGAAATTAGGAAATAAACATGAACTGCCCACGGGAGCCATTTTGGAGACATATGGCCCTGCACTTCTCCTTGGGTGTCAGCATATTATGAGATATTTGGGATAAAAAAGTGTACATTTTTGGAGCCTGAAAATCATGTTTTTTGCATGTGCATGGTTGGACGCCATTTTGAAATTAAAATACTTGCAGGGTCGAGCTAGCAAACAATAAACTACACCTGTAATCGAGTTAACGTGCAAGGTTTCAGCTTCCTACACCCTTCTTAACCCCATGTAACAGCATCTTGAAAGTGGCCAACATCACCCATCGAACACGCTTTTGAAATGTGTGGTTTTCCAACAACAATGTTTTTATTTAAAATTGCACCTCTCAAATTTTAACACATGAAGGAGCTCCGCATTTGGAGCTTCGGAAGTGTTCACCCGTTGTTGTCGCATTTACATTTTTGGAGATATCAGGGAAAAAGTGTCCAATTTCGGTTTCTGAAAAATCATGTTTTTACACCTGTATGGAAGGACGTGTTAAAAAAAGTCAATATCTATTTCCATCGGCTCTTCATGTGGTCACGATTGTCCACATCATCCCGGTCAACATCCATCGGTTGTTCCCTTGTATTGGGACACTCCTCATAGAAGTCACAGTCAACATCCATGGCTCCACAGTGCAATCTCCATCTACATCCATGGGCTCCACAGTGAAATCTCCATCACCTCCATGGGTTTCTTCAACACCGACAGGAATCTGTGTGACAATATCATGAGAATTAATTGTTATTGCTGTTTCGTTGGATGTGGGTAAAGTTGTTCCTGTGGGGGAATAATGGGAGAAATCTGTAGTTACTTTCTTGTGACACATCGGAATAGAACAAACTTCAACAAGAATATAACAGAGACACAATCTTTATCAAGAGGACTTCCTTGGTTGTTTCAAAGGCAATT
Organism: Eptatretus atami; assembly: GCA_035128595.1. NCBI lineage: Eukaryota > Metazoa > Chordata > Myxini > Myxiniformes > Myxinidae > Eptatretus > Eptatretus atami. The sequence continues at coordinate 26,220 of JAXMNL010000215.1, read as the reverse complement.
AAAGATTTTTGGACATACTTGTTCATCCTCATCGGTGGGAATCTTGATGCCATGAGCTCTCTCAGCAGGTCTTGGTACTGCCAACATCAGGTCCTGCTTTCTCTGTTACCTGATCTGAAGGATAATGTTCATTCAAAGGTTAAAACTACCTTTCCAGGTGTGGTACATCATTGTTTCATTTATTTATTTACGACATTGACACATCTCAACACCGAAAATGGACTGGCAGGTGAGTTTGGAGGTGAACTCTCCTTACCTTTGGGCCGTCCGTTGTGGGTTCGATTCCTGACACGAATACAAACCCATCCAGGTTATATCAACGACTACAACGTGGAGGGACATTAACCCGGGGATCATTGGCTAGCATGAGATGTGGACATTGAAGATCTCATCCCTATGTGTTTTTACTCAAGAGGTGAGTCATCACCTGATACCCCCAAACAAATTCACAATCCATGGCCCTACCCTGACAACATGGAGCACTGCATCAGTGGCAAGCTACCTCATGGAGAAATGATGTAACCAGTACCCTCGTGCTGCATCTGCCCCGAAGTGAGGTGAGGGAAGCAGGGTGTGTGTGGGAGGGAAGTGTACTTGTTTGCTGTGTTTACCTGTGGTTCTCTGTTCTCTTCATCAATCACACTCATGTCAGACACCTGTAATGTGAGGTCACACCCATCTTGTCAAGATGATGATCTCTCTTGCTCTCTTCTTCTTCTTCTTCTTCCAGGATCATTTCTGCCAATGGATCTGAAAAATAATGTTTGTGAACAGGTAAATTACCTCTGAGTCCTGTTGTTCGGAGCACTGCTGTTTCACTGTTTTATTCATTAATAAATTTACAATTAGGATACATCTCAGCACTGGGGATACACAGCACGTCTTGCTTGTACACAGCTTGGCTCACTGGTACACAGCTCGACTCTCGTACACCACATGACTTTTTTCACAGCACGACTGGTACACAGCACGACTCTTTTAACACAGCACGACTCACTCATACACCTCATGGCTCTTTTACACACCACACTTCACACGTACACAGCACGACTCACTCTTACACAACATGACACACACACACACAGCATGACTCACACACCACAGCATGACTCACACGTACACAGCGGTGGCTGTACACAGCACAACACTTGTTTACCTCGATAGCGATTCCATTCTTCTTCATCCCACAATCCTGCATCGTACACCTCACTCAAAAAGTTGAGAAATTCCACAACATCAGGTTCTTTGTTCTCTGTGACCGGATCTGAAAGATGTTTATTCAAAGGTGAAAACTACCTGACCAGGTGTGTACATCACTGTTTATTATTTATTTACTTACATGGTAATATGAGTAATATTAGTGAGTAATAGTAATTTATAACTCACTCATGCACAGCACGACCTGCTTGTACTCAGCACGACTCACTCATACACAGCATGACTCACATACAGCAGCACGACCACGCATACACAGCACGACTCAACTCACACACAGAATGACTCAACTTGTACACAGCATGACTCCATCGCACACAGAATGACTCACTTATACACAGCATGACTCACTTGTGCACAGCATCATCCACTTGTGCACAGCATGATCTCACTCGCACACAGAATGACTCACTTGTGCACAGCATGACTCACTGCACCAGCATGACTCACTGTTGCACAGCATGAACTCCTCACACGGAAATACTCACTCACACAGGAATGACTCACTCGTGCACAGCATGACTCACTTGTGCACATCATGACTCAATTGTGCACACAATGACTGACTCGCACACAGAATGACTCACTTGTGCACAGCATGACTCACTCACATCCACGTCATGATCACTCTGTGCACAGCAATCGACCTCACTTGTGCACAATTCACTGGAACTCACTTGTGCACAAGCATGACTGACACTCGACACCGAGAAATGACTCACTTTGTGACAGCATGACTCACTCACAAACAGTCCATGACTCACCGTGCACAGCATGACTCACTTGTGCACAATGATCATTGCACCATGACTGACTCGCACACATAATGACTCACTTGTGCACAGCATGGACTCACTTGCACACATCATGACTCCTGTGCACAGCATGACTCATCACACACAGAATGAATCAACTTATACACAGCATCGAACTCACTCGTGCACAGCATGATCTCTCGCACACAGAAATGGACTCACTTATAACACAGCATGACTCACTTGTGCAGCAGCACGACTCATTCCGCACACATAATGACTCACTTATACATAGCATGACTCACTCGCACACAGCATGACTCACTTGTGTACAGCATGACTCACTCGCACACAGAATGACTCACTTATACAACAGCATGACTTACTTGTGCACAGCATGACTCAGTTGCACACAGCAATTGACTCACTCGTACACAGCATATGTTCTGCTTGTAGTCAGCAAGACTCACTTGCACACAGACACGACTCACACATACACGCAACTCACTCGATACAGCAATGACTCATTATACACAGCATAACTCACTCGTACACAGCATGACTCACTGGTGGCGCAGCATGACTCACTTCGTCAACGAGATGTCCTGCTTGTAGTCAGCACGACTCACTCACTATCACAGCACGATCACACATACATAGCATGACTCACTCGTACACATCATTGACTCACTCGTCACACAGCATGACTCATCTCGACACAGCACGACTCACTCCACACAGAATGACTCACTTATACACAGCATGACTCACTTGTGCACAGCATGACCTAGTCGCACACAGCATACCTGTCCTGCTTGTAGTCAGCACGACTCACTCACACACAGCACGACTCACTACAAGCAGAATCACTCGATATATATCAGCATAACTCACTGTGCACAGCATGACTCATCGCACACAGCATGTCTGCTTGTAGTCAGCACGACTCACTCATACACAGCAGACTCACTCATCAAACAGAATGACTCACTTATACCTACAAGCATGACTCACTGTGCACAGCATGACTCCAGTCGCCACACGCATGTCCTGCTTGTAGTCAGCAACGACTCACTCATACACAGCATGCTACTCGTACACATCATCTACTCGTACACGCTACTTACGCACACACTCCACAGATTCTTACACTGCATGACTCACTGTGCAAGCTGACTCAGTCGCACAAGCATGACTCACTTGAACACAGCACGATGGCTTGAAACAGCACGACACTTATTTACCCGAAGGTGATTCCTTCTTACTTCTTCATCCCACAATGATGAATCGTACACCTCCCCTCAAAAGTGGAGAAACTCCTCATCAAAGTTCTCTTCCTCTGTGACCTGATCTGTAAGATAAATGTTTATTTAAAGGTTAAAACTACCTGACCAGGTGTGCACAACACTGTTTCATGACGAGCAAATCGAAGATTGTTGAAGTATATTGGTCAGTCGATTTTGTTATTCTGTCTGGTTTGTCTGTCTACCTGTCTGTTGTCTGTTTATGGCACATGCAGGTGACAAATTTTAAACCGATCTTCAAAATTTCACCACATGGTAGCGTTTGTCATAAGGAAGAATCCGTATTGTTTTTGAGTCAAATGGTCAACATGGGCCAAAGGTCAACAACTTAGGTGAGATTTCTAAAATCCTCAATTCTCATCCGATTGACTTGAAAAAGAGGATTAATATTTCAGATCACTCAATAAACGAGACAATTATTTTTGAGTAAATTTGTTTTTTTTAAATTTGATTTTTTTTTGCAAGTTTCGTGCTCTGTACGAACGTCTCTTGTTTATTTATTTAATTATTACATGAACGTGTCTCAACACCGAAAATGGACTGGCAGGTGAGTTCGGGAGGTGAAACCTCCTTACCTTTGGCCGTCCGTTGTGGGTTCGATTCCTGACACGAATAATAAACTCATCCAGGTTATATCAACGACTACAACACGGACGGATATTAACCTGGGGATCTTTTGGAGAGCATGAGTACGTGGACATTAAAGATCACGTGCCATTGTGTCTTCAACGAAAGAAAGGTGAGTCATCACCTGATACCCCCCCCCCCCAACAAATTCACAATCTATGCCCTACCCTGATTACACGGAGCACCGCAATCAAGTGGCAGCAGCTACTTCATGGAGAATTATGTGTACCAGTAGCCCGTGCTGCGTCGGCCCGCAAGGTGAGGGTGATGGAAGCAGGTGTGTGTGGGGGGAAGGGCACTTGTATTGTTGTATTACTGTGGTTTCTCTCCCGCTTGTCATCAATCAGACCCATCCCAGATCCTGCAACGTGAGGTCTTCAACATCCACAGTGCCAAGATGGTGATTCTGTTCGCAGGATCTCTCCGCCATTGGATCCTGAAAAATAATGTTTGTAAACAAGTAAATTTACTCTGAGTACTGTTGTTTCGGAGTACTGCTCGTTTCCTGTTTTATTTACTAATAAATTTATTGCGATACATCTCACACTGGGGATACACAGCACGTCCTTGCTTGTACAACGCACGAACTCACTCGTGCACCCGGCACGACCCCTTTTTGCCGGTTTATCTGCTGCTGGTTACTGATCCAAAGTCCTCCAACAAGAGACCCAAAAGGACCGGTGCGGCTCAATCATCCATCGCGGGGCCCAACGATGCTTCAGTGCTCCTGTAGTTGTTGAAAAATGGTTTAATTTAAGTGAACAAAACTCTGCAAGGAAACACGTCCACTGTTGTGGAAGCGTGACGTCCATAAAATGTCGCCCCTTAGACAACAAGAGCTTGTTTGTATGCGGTCCATGGTTACAATGTTGTTCCTTGTCCAGTGCTGTGAAAGAATAAGATGCACATGAGTGCGCGTCGTTTTCTCAATTCAAACTAAACTTTCATCAACTTGTATTCTTTTAAATCATGAACACGAATTTTAACCCAATCTCATTTTATATGAAATATTAATTTATTATATTTTAATATTATACCCAATCGTGCTTTGAGTTTCCCGGTAATTTTAAACACCGTGTGCGAGGAGATTAGCAGTGTCAGTGTTGGGGTCTGTGTTCAAGTATATAAGTTCATTGATGGAAACATTTATATTTTATTCAACGAACAGTTGGAAGTATTACACGTTGGGGGGGCCAGGGGGGCGGGGGGATCAGGGTTTTCTCTTCACGTGAAGGGGTAATGATTCAACTGAGGAAGGACATTTTCTCTCTTCTCTTCTCCTTCTAGCTCTCTGTCTCTCCTACCTCCTACTCCTCTATTCTCTCTCTCTCTCCTCTCTCTCTTCTCTTCTCTTCTCTCTCTCTCTCCTCTCTCTTTTCCTCCCAGGAAGAGGACCAGATTGAGCTCCTTTTTTCAAGCTCTTTGTTCATCTTTTTCCATCGTGTGCTTTTTTGTCTTCTTAATACCCTCGTTTTTTTTCCATCTTCAGCTCATGCGAGCAACCTCCTTATTGGTGGCACATCCGATGGTGGCGGTCCACGATGCAGCCTGTGGAAATCCCCGTCATTCTGAGGAACTTTCATGCAGCCCTTCCCCCCTGCATTAAACATGGCCTCAAGGCCACGACGGGAGCCCCCCTCCCCCCCTTGCGCACTAAGCATTCAGTTGTGTAGTCCTGGCCGCACTGTCCACGCCTGCGAGATGTGCCGCACCCACATGCACGAGAAAAACGCGCACTCGCCCACGAACACTGCATGTGAGAATGGCACACAGTCCCGATGTGGTGAAGGTAACCGATCGGCCCGAAGGATAACGACCACAGACGATCGAATTGCCAAATTAAACAATGTGCGAATGGAGGAAAACGGAGAGGGATTCCCGCCGGACTAGGGACGAGCGAACTGCTGCCGGCCGAAGTTTAAGACCAATTGGGGTGAGAGGGATTGTCAAAAGATGGTTGGTGAATGTGTGGCCAGGGCGATCCTGCTGGTGACCCCCGAGAGGAGCTTTTTCACCCCTGCTTGAGCCTGTAGGCATATGTTCTTCTTGGCGTTTCCTTCTGCTCCGGAATGTATGAGGAGAATGGCCGTCCAACTGGCACATCGCTTTCCACACTCTCCATCGAGTATACCAGCTAACAGTGGGTCACGTGACCCGTTCAGAGCTGCAAACACTGAGGAGGCAACACCTGATACAGCATGAGAACCCGATTTGTATCATGTTGGTGATGATCGTTCTAATGCTGACTTAATTAGAAACCAAAGCTACATGCAGTGGTATCCCACACGTTTACAAATGTAACGTTACGATTTTTTTAATTATAAATCAACTGAAAGGATTACTTTTTGTTTGTCCATATTATCCACCAACCTTCAAATTGATAAATGTTGTGCCAATAAATTTTGTGCCAAAAATGTTGCCACTCTCCACAACACCTTTTTGGAGTGTTCTCTTTCAACCTTTCACCCCTGAGATTTGACAACAATGCAAAGGCTTTTGTTTTAATTTCCAATCATGGTCAAGGTTCCGTGGAGGATCTCAACACAAATATCTGCACACCACATCAGACAAACACACGAGACATAACCGGACAAATTTCGCACGACACAGCGCTGAGCTTGGGGTGAGCCAACGTACTCCCGAGACACGCATCTTTTATGAACGTCACTTTAAACTCTCCCCACTAGCGAGGATGTTGAGAAGAGGTTTCCTCTCATCACGGATTTCCAATGAATTCCTCCTCATATTGAGAAGCCATATTTCCTTGTGGCAATGTTGTGAGAAATTTGCATGGGAGCAGATCAAGGTCGTCCTGGATTGAGATTGAGGAGTCACACCTTGGAACGACGCACGGCTTGACTCAAACAACACACCAGCTGGTTGGCTCTCAGAATTAATTTTGCAAATCTCAACGTAGTCTGTTTCTCCGGAAATGAAATAATCGTTGCTGTTCTGATTGGCATCCAGCAAATCCAGTACCCGTTGGTCACAGGTGTTATAAACTCATTCAATCAACGGGTCATTTTCGGTGAATCAGAGGTCGTTTGGGCCTCACGCGCTCCCTTCTTCAAGTGCTTGCTTTTTCTTGCAAGCCAAATCGTGCATATACATCGATCCTCGTGATCTGAAAGAAAAATTATCATTAGCTTGCTGGTGACGTGTGTGTGGTGTGTGGGGGGGGGGTCATTTACATGTGAGTGGTGGGATTCATTTACATGTGATCGTGGTGTGGGTTCATTTACATGTGACGTGTGTGGATTCATTACACTTGCGGTGACGTGTGCGGGTTCATTTACATGTGACTGTGACGTGTGCGAGTTCAATTTACACGTGCTGTGACGTGGCGGGTTCATTTACACGTGACCTGTTTGAGGTGCGGGTTCATTTACATGTGACCTGTGACGTGTGCGGGTTCATTTCGCCGACTCTCAAGAGAGAGTTTAATTCTGGCTGACGACATTTTTTCTATGAATGGCCGAACGATCTTCGTCAACTTCAGAACACATCAGTGGGTGTCAGGGAGTGTTTTTCGGTAAAACATTGTTCTGAAATTTTTTGAAAAACAAAGTTTGATTTTTTGGAGATTTCTTTTTTTAAATTGCTCTTAAATGCCCGAAGATTTGTAGCTTTGTCAAAGTAAGCTTAAATGATCCCTGAACCCCATGACTTCGTGGATGTCAGGAAGTGAATTTTTAAAGCCTCCCACAAAAATTATTAAAAAGAAACAAAATTTGATTTCTTCAAAATGAAGAACAGGATGAGAACAGCAACAGAAAACGTGGATACACCTGGCTCGTTATCCCATGACAACGGAGTTTCAAGCAGTCTCAGAACCCGAAGGATGATTCTGGAATTCTTAAAGATTTCAAACTTCCAACGCACAAAAAAAGAAAAACTTCAAAGCAGATAAAGGCAAACAATATGTAATAAGAGACAAAAATAACCACAAACCCCATATCTGTAGTTTTCCTTGGTTGGAAGGATGGCTCAGAGGTTGGTAGGTAGGTAGGGTCATGGATCTGTTGAATAACAACCCAACATGAGGGCTTGTTTTCTGTAAATGTGAATCTTCCAGATGAGGTTGAAAGTCCTGGAGAAGAATGGGATTTCAAATCAGATTTAATAAAACTTTATTTGGAGCAGGGTGGGAGGGCGATACCACAAAGTCAAGTCATGGAAGAGCTTGTACACGAAAGGATCAGATGCAACGAACAAAAGGTACAGTGGAGAGAGGGTGGGGTGTGGGGGCAGAATCCTGGATGGTCGCCTCTGCGACACAGATAAATCAACGCTGGCACTCATTTTGTGACCTTCAGAATGATGACAGACTGAGTCAACCCACCTGGTTTAATTCAACAGCCCAAGGGATTTGAACTCAGGGCCCTCCGATCCCAAATCCACTACTCTCGCCATAAACCAACACAAGTAAAATATATATCGACTGATCGAACACCCGGACTTGTTTTTTGTGTTTCTCTTCTGTTTTGGGTTTGTTCCTGTTGATTGATTGTGGTCGAATCTACCGTATCGAGAAATGCGGTGACCTTGCCAAGCTTCGTGTATCACTGTGGTTCGCCGAAACGGCTCGTGCCTCTTCACATGGTACCTTTTCCTTTAACCACACCGTACTTACAGTACCAGACGGGCACGATGACCCTAGACTCTCCGGTGAAGAATCACAAAGAGAACGTCCGGATTCACGAGCGCCCGATGGAGGAAACTACGCTCGTCCGGGAGTTCTCCTATCCCGGGTCCATGGTCGGCCCGGGAGGTTCTCCCTCATCCGCGCGGTCATGGTCGGCCGGGAGGTTTCCCTCATCCGCGGTCCATGGTCGGTCCCGGGAGGTTTCTCCCTCATCCCGCGGGTCCATGGTCGGTGCCGGGAGGTTCTCCCCTCATGCCCGCGGGTCTTGGTCGTTCACCCGAGGATCATGAGTCCGGACCCGTACGTGGACGTCACTCCGGAGTGTTTATGTTTCAAGATTCTGTGGTAAAAGGGGAAGATCAGTCCGAGTTAAACGCATGATTGGTTCCCTCCATCGTGAAGGTTTGATCACAAACTCATTCCTCATGTTATAGTTTTTTGTTTATCGATTCAAATAATTCCAGCAATGTGTGTGTGTGTGTGTGTGTGTGTAGTGTGTGTGTGTTTTGGATGGTGTGTGTGTTGTTGTGTGTGTGTGTTGTGTGTGTGGTGTATGTGTGGCTGTGTGCTGTGTGTTGTTGTGTGTTGAGTGTGTGTGTGTGTATGTGTGTGTGTAATGTGTGGTGTGTATGTGTATGTGTGTTGTATGTGTGTGTGTTGTCTGGTGTGTGTAGTTGGTAATGTGGTGTGTGTTGTGTGGTGTCTGCTGTAGTTGGTGTGTGTGTGGTGTTGTAGTGTGTGTGTTGTTGTTGTTGTGTGTGTGTTGTGTGTGTCTTGTGTTTGTGTGTTTATGTGTGTGTATGTGTGGTGTGTGGTGTAGTGTTTGTATGTGTGTGTGTAGTGTGTGTTGTGTGTCGTGTAGTGTGTGTTGTGTGTTGTGTGTGTGTGTGTTAGTGTGTGTGTGTAGTGTGGATGGATTGGACCGCTTTCTCAAAACCACTGGTCCGATCTAATTGAAAACTTGCCAGCCTTCTGCTGGGGACTGTGGATGTCGCCTTTTCAAGGTTGATATTCATTGGACAAGTGCTACCAGTTAGGCCATTTATCTACCAAACAAATGAAAGACACGTGCGCGGCCATTTATTTACCAAAGCAATGACAAGACACGTGCGGCGTAGGCCGGTGGCGGCGGCGGCCGACGATGACGTCACGGGCCGTGCCGGTTACGAATGGGAAGGGCGCCAATTTCGTATACCGGGCCTAGGAGTGGCAATGTCAATGGCACAGCGAATGTCATGGCAAAGCAAAGACAAGGGGAGGTAAACTTGATTTTAATTGGTTAATTAACAATGTGTGTGTAACATCACAGCAAGTTGAACTCATGCAAGCCGATAATTCGGAATGCATGTGAACATTCCGTATGGCCACGCAACTTAACGGGCACGTACTAGTATAATAATACTAGTACGTGCCGCTAAAAAAAAAAAAAATAATAAATAAAAAAATAAATAAATATTCCAAACCGCGGCAACAACAACAACCACACAGGCCGTTCTTCGCTCTGCGTGCCCGAACGTGCGTGGTGGGGCGGAGTTCGCTATCACCGTTACGATGATCTTCGCAATTTAAGGTTTTAAAATGGCCAATTATTCAATTAGCGCAAACGTATTTGCCTTTCGCAATGTCATCGCAAGGAAAAACAAAAGAGAAGAGAAGAGAAAAAAAAAATTTACTTCCTGGTTCGAGCATACCAGCACTCGATACCGAAATTTGCACCGTCTATAATGAAAACGATCATAAACTTGCGGCATTGTGTTTATCTATAAATGCGCATACGAAATCGAGAAATTATAGAATAACGAGTCTCATTATCCGGAAGCCCGTACGTTGTAACTGTAATGGGAACGCGGCTGTGGCCCCTTCCCCCTCGGCCACCCCAGCCACCAACGTGTTCTTGTCATTGGTTTGGTAAATAAATGGCCAATAACTTGGGAAGCACTTGTCTGATTAATACAAACCTTGAAAGGTACATCCTCAGTCCCCAGCATAATCTGGCAAGTTTCAATTAGATCGACCAGAGGTGTCCGAGAAACAGCGGTCACAGACACACACACACAACACACACACACACAGACACACATACACACACCACACACACACACAGATTTGCTGGAATTATAGATAGATAATATAACTCCACAGAGTGAATGTAACAACAGTATATTCCGGTACTTGTTATTCCCCCCAAAGGTAAATCCCCATCATTTGGTAATTAAATTGAAAATGGAATTCCATCCATGATATCCCCCACTTGTACATAACTGAACCAGTATACCTGCATGACGTCATCATTCATTCCTCTTTACTCTCGTTTCAACCAAATCAGATGAACATTTACTCTCTGGTGTTGACTCCTGCATCCGGCACACCAATGGCCTTCTCCTTTGTGGAACTCCATTGGGAATTCTTCGACCTGCCCAAGCAAATTACGGCAGATGAGACAAGCGACTTAACCTCTACCTGCAGGTGAAGTACGCTCGTTGATTCAATGAACCACCTGCCCTGTATCACCAGCATGACAGTTTATAGTTTTTGCCCGGTATTTTCATGGGAAAGAAAGTTCAAACTGCCTGATGTTTCCTTCCGATCATTCACGACCTAAACCAGCCTCAAGGGCAATGAAGTAGTTCCCAATGGGGCCCGTGGAACGAGTTAGAGGGAATGTTTAGGTTAGATCTAGACTGGGAAAATGGATTTTTGGAAGACACGGACAGCCATGGATGTGTAGTGGGGACGTCGATTTAGCTACGTAGAGTTAAAAGAGCGTGCATTAAGTGTAAGGGATGACGGGGAGCACGAGTTAGGGGAATTTAGTTCGCAGAATGGCAGTGTGAGTGATGGGAGTGATTTAAAAAAAATGTGTACAATGAGTGAATGTGGGTCAGCGGGCCCGAGTGTGTGAGTGCGAGTGGAGTGAATGTGAATGCATGGTGCGAAGAATGATTGGGGGGAGGAGTGAATCCCACTCAAGGGACCGCCGGGGTCAGTGTAATGTTAGTTAGTGGTTAAGCAATTTAACCAAAAGGAGGTCGTTTGTTGTTGGTGTTGAGAGAAGGCACGTAACCTTTTTGAAGGGTGCAAGGAGTCCATTTGACCGGCCTGGAAGTGTGGCTGTGGAAAGGTGAGTATTGAGTAGAGGGCAAACCCGGGCACCGGACTAGTCGGCGCGTAGGCCCGGGTCCAAGGACGGGATAGTGTACTGGGCATGGGCGGCCCGTCGGAAAACGGGACCGTAGCAGACCGAGATGCCACGTGGGCAATGCCGGGGGAGTAGCCGGGAAGGGCACGCCCTGTGTACATAGGGAGCTGGTAGGCTCGGAGACAGCACTCAGGGCCAGGAGTGCCGTCGTTTGAGTCGGCAGACAGAAGTCCCTGCCAGTTGAGCCAACGCTGCCCAGACAACGAAAATTGTGCAATGCAACGAGAGAAAATTTGTGGGCATGGCCTAAAATGATAATGGACACAAGCACAGGCGACGGGAATCATGGTTGCGAGAACTGAAGTTTAAAGAGACCAGGCATGTTGAAAAGCCCCGGGGATAGTTTTTAAAGTTTAATAAATGCTAGGATCGATAGGAAAAATGTAACCCCTTCGCCCATCCATACCTTCATCTGCAGGCCGCTGGAGCTCACTGTGGAGATTGGCTGAACTCTGTGGAGGCTATCTGAAGGCTTTGTTGGGCCCGAGCAGGACACTGGTTCTCTCTTATTCCCCTCCAAAAAGGATCTTAGACGGACAGTAGACGGAGACGGACTGTTGGGAGTAGACCGCGGACAGGAAATAGGTATAGCCGGACAAGGACCGCGGAGGTTAATGACACGTAATTATAAAAAAAATACAAAATAAAAAGGGTCTAAATTTGTTTTGTTTATTGAAACCCTAAGGAGTGGGTTGGACAAAGACAGGCAAAGACGATAGTTGGGGGGAGACAGTAGGGAATAGGTCAGAGCCAGTTTCGGAGCGGCCGGCACACGCAACTCCTCCACAAACCCTGATGAACCATCCCAGAGGCCCGGCCAGCTCATATGGCCGCCTGTTTGTGCTACACTTGCTGGTCGCACTTGCCTTGCCATGCTCACTTTTGCCTGCCTTTGTCTTACCCCTGCTTGCCCTTGGTTGCATTGCCCCTGTGTCACCACTCCACGCATGTGCGCCAGGACCATCCCCAAAGTGTTTTCAAGGACTGCCCCTGCAGGCGCCGCACAACGGGGACTGCGTTTTTCACAGCCCATGCATCCATTTTTTTGTGTCATTCCTGCAACCAATGACTTTTTCTTCTTTCCCACAGCTAACAGGTCCTGGCCATGGTTTGTGTAAATTATAAGTTAAAAATGTAATAGTTTTGCACCCACCTGTGTGTCTGTGTAGCGCAGCATGTAGTAGTTGTCCGTGTGAGTCTGTAGTTGAGTTACGTAGCGCATGGGTTATTTATTTTGGACATGTATATCAAATGTCGCACTCAGGGATCGTAGGTAAAACGTACTCGAAGGAAAAACCTACACCTGCATGGCACATCGAAAATCTGACGACTGGGACGAGTCCGTAAAAAAGGGAAGGGGGGTAGTGTTACGGATTTGGAAACCTTGTGCACACCATGCCAGCCAGAGTCCCGTAGTTACGTATCGAAAGTATTGTTAATAGTTAGAATCCTTCCTTCTGTCCCTTATGGGAATTTCGTGTGGTGTGCTGCGAGTTATTTTACAGCGCGCCGACATCGCGCCTGTTATATAATTGGCTATTCTGTCCTGTTGTCTTCTGTCACACCTTATTGCCGGGTGGATTGTGGGCGAGATTGCGGGTGGATTGTGGGGGGAGATTGCCGGGTTGGATTGTGGCGGAGATTGCCGGGTGGATTGTTGGCGGAGATTGCCGGGTGGATTGTGGCGAGATTGCGGGTGAAATTGTGGGTCGAGATTGCCGGTGAATTGAGTGGGCGGAGATGTGCCGGGTGAATTGTGGGAGGAGATTGCCCGGGTGAATTGTTGGGTCGGGGTTAATGCGGAAGAACGCGACTTTTTTGTGCTGAATCGTTTTCTGTGTGACTCCGGAAGTTGATTTTTCTGAGCAGGAAGTGATAATTCGTCTCGATCACCATAGGAGTCGTCCGTGAACTGAAAACGTCCTGAAATGTGTGCGTGCGTGTCACGTCCGTCACCAGCACCCAGCCTTGCGGTGCACCCTCTCACGAACAGCCTTGAACGCCAGTCGACGTCTGGGGCGGGCGCCGAGATCGTCTGTCGCGGGTTTAGACCCTGGTGCCGCGACACGGGCAGCTTCTCACACTTCACGAACCTGGTGACGTCCAGTGACC
>JAXMNL010000214.1:71407-96164 GCA_035128595.1 Eptatretus atami | reverse complement strand
AGGGCGCACCCGTGCCCACTACGCTAACCCGCCCCCATGGGCTTGGCCTACCACCCGACTAGCCCGTGCCCCGTACACTCACGATACTCCACCGTCGCAGCCACGCTCCCAGACCGTCAACAGGCCGCACCCTCCAAATGGTATCGAGCCTACTTCCCCACCAACAACAAAAACGACCTCCATTTTTCAATTTAACTAACCCACTAACTCACTCTAACACTGACCCGGGGTCCCTTGGCGGGAGTCACTCCTTCCCCCCAATCACTCATCGACCATGCATTCCACATTCGTCCAATTACACCAGACCCGCTGGCCTCACCACTCTCATTGTACTCAACTCAACAACTTTCCCAAACTCTCAACACAACACATCATGAACTCTGCCATCCTTCTATCTACATCCCCTAAACTAACTCGTGCTCCACGTGTCCCTTTACCATACAGCACGTCCTTTTAAGACACTACTAGCTAAAGCTACGTCCCCGCTACACATCCACAGTCTGTCACTGTCTCCAAATCTTATTTCCCATCTCCCATCCGTAACTGACACAATCGCCTCTAAACTAATCCTTTCCACGGACTCCATGAGGACTTACCCCTGCCCCATAAGTCGGTCTAGCTACTAACCCTTCCCCCTACTAGTGTGTCATCTTGTCCCCTGGTAAGGGTCTTTCACCCTTTGCCCAGGAATCCTGTTTCACCGAAAAGCGAGGCCTGCTTTCGAAATCTTCGTATTTGCCAAATACGCGAGCACCAGCGCGGCAAACTCACAGCCTGCGCTCTTTGCACCTTTCCCGTGACTCATGCAGCTGCACGTGTAACCATCGTCCCTCTTTGGACGTACCATCCGGCAGGGATTCAACCCTCCTTGCCGGATTCCAACCTACGTTGCAGCCATGACGTCACCCTGCGCACCCCCAATAAACAACCCTCGCACTCCGAGGGGCTCCCCACGCGAACACATGTGCTCTGCCCGTTGGAGCTTAAACAACAAGCTCCTGAGAGAAAACCCTCCGGGTTCCAAATCCGTCTACCTGCCTAGACTTGTCCTGATCCGCGGGATCGGCAAATCCCACGCTGCGTTATCCGGACCGTGGCTTTCACTTCCCCGCAACGAGCACGTGGGGGTCTCGGCGTTGTCCACAGCACGGACCGCTCGCTCGCTGCTGGGTGAACCCGGCTACGGGTCCCCAAAACATCTACGGCCGCTACCCGCTTTTGTCCCTTCTGTCGCCGTTCGTTCTCCGTTCCACCCACGCCACACTTCTTGCGTTGTCACGACGCACATACTCCATTCCCAACACACTCACACCGGGAGACGCGGCTGCGTTGCTCCCGCATGCCGACCGAATCTCCCTCACATTACAGAGACCTGCACACACACGCGTCTCCCTCACACGGACCCTTCTCCACTCACACCCAACCTTTCACCTGCCCAGGGGGTCTCACTCACACCATGCGTTGCCGGAAAGCACGCATCTCCGCACACTCGCAAAACCACACACCCTCTGCACAAACCACCACTGGGATTCGTGTTCCCCACAAGGCGTTTCCGGGCCTCTATACCCCCCCAAGCTACACGGCACCTTATCCACAGGCACTCTGTCCCTTCAAACTCCCGCTTTGGCACGACCAACCCACCTTGGTCTGGACTTCGCCTCAAGGGGGCATACTCCTCCCCTCGTTCCTGGAGGCGGCCCATCCCAGCTGCTCACACCGGGGTCTCTTAGCCCAGTCCGCGGAGCTCACCCCCATTATCCTCAACTACTTCGGATGGTGTGTGTTCTGTTCTTAACCCCGTCATTATCATGCAGTCTCTCCTCTATTTTCTCTATCTCCCGCTGGTGCTCGTATACATCTATTAGTATTCTGTTCTTTCTGGAGTTTTCCATCTCTAGGATTTTCAATTTTACTCTCTCCTTCAGTTTCAAGTTATATGTTCAAAACTCGTATAGTTTTTGTTTTCTCTCCCACTCTTCCTTCATGCCCTCTTATTTCCAATCTCATCGTTTCTCTAATTGGCTCATTTTCCTTCCTGTGTTTTCCATTCGCTGGTTCTCTCTTACCCTTCCTTGCTTCTCTCTCCTGTCCTTCTTCTCAGTTCATAGGTTTGCTTCATTTGGTTAATCTCCTCTTGTGTTTCAGCTTGCTTGCTGTCTTACTCCTGTCCTGTTTCTCTCCATGTCAACCTTCTTCTGCAGCTTTTCATTGGTTTTGCTTCATGTGGTTTAATTTTCCCTTTTGTGTTTCATTCCTGTTCTTTGTCTACCTTCTCGCACTCCAGCTTGCCGTTTCTTTCAATTGGTCAACCTCGGCTTCATGTTCCTTTGTTTTCTATCCTCATTGTTCCTCTCGTTCTTCCCTCTCCAATCTCTGTTGTCCTTCCAATCTCCTGATTTCTCCTATCCTGCTTCTTCAATTCATCTCCTCGTATACCAGCCTATTTTTTTTCCTTTTGTTCGTCAGGTTTCTCATCTCATCTCTTTCAGTTTTTTATTCCACTGTCTTTCTCTTGTTTCCTCTTCTGCAGATCTCGTCATTTCTTTCAACTGACAGATTTCTTTTCCTGTCTCATTCCTTGTTTCTTCCATTACTTTTCTTGTATCCTCATTCTGGCAATCTCGTGGTTTCCTTCCATTGATCGATTTTCCTTCTTCTGTCTCATTCGTTCTTCCATCATTACTCTTCTTGCATCTTCATTCTTAATCTGGCCTTCGCTTCCAGCTGTTGGATCTGTACAGCGTGGTTCCTTAACGTTTCTTCTCCGTTCTCGTTCTTTCCTCTCTCACCATCCTCAACTCGTTTTGTTAATTCCGTCTCTTCGTTCTGGTGTTTCTGTAAACTCAGTTTTCTTCTCTAATTCTTTTCTCATCTCCGCACACTCCGACCTTTGCTTTGGCTTCTAACTGTTCTCCATCTTGCCCTTGTGTTTGTCTATCCGTCTTCCCAGTCCTCTGTCTCCGTTTTTACCTCCCGTCCAGCTTATCAACTCTCTTCGTCATGTCTTGAAGTCTTTTCTCACACTCCACTATTTTTATTTCCTTCGTGCACGACTCAGTCACCCCAATTAATTTTTCCCTCTTGGTCACCGTCACTTTTTCCGTCACCTCCACGCTTCTCGCCCAACACGTCTCCCGAATTAATTTTTTTCTTCACCGCCTTACCGCGGGCCTGACAACCGTTGCACCCCCTCCCAGCTCGTTCGCTCCCACACGTGGCGGTCGCCATTACGCACTTCGCTGTTGTTGCCTTCATGCCCGCCTGCAGGCTTCGGCCCATTTGCTGCGTTTTTCACCCCGCATTTCTTCTTATTCTTCCTTCATTTCGTTTTTGTTTGTTTCCATTTTGAGTGCTTCCATCCATTTTTCGTTCAATTCGTTATTCATTCCATCCATTTTTTCGTTCAATCGTTATTCATTCCTTTCCATTTTGTTTGTGTTGTTTCCATCTGCTTGTTCACTCCTTTTATTTCGCGTGCGTTTCCATCCATTTTTTCGTTCATTTCTGCCAGCATGGCGAATAGCCGGGCCATGGGGTGCACTCAGCTGGGCCGTGCGGCCAGGATCGGGGGGTTTTGGTGGAGAGGGGAGGTGTTATACACACGCGGCCTCTGCCGCCTGCCGCACCCATTTCGGGCCCTGGATTCGTTTGGGGGAAACTGTTCCTGCACACCAATGTCCTGCTCGGGGTCTACATCCTGGACCATGGATTCTACATCACTACACATATACATTTCTATTACCCCGGCTCCCGCTCGCCTTGAGACGCCATCTTATTCCACGTAAGGGGTAATTTTAATCGCTCGCTAATTTAGAGGGAATCGGGGACGCTCCTCTCACCCCTGGACCGATTCCCTGTGAATTTAGCTTGGAGACGGGAGGGATTAGAATCACACTCCTGTACACCAGTGTTGCGAATTCGCGCCGTCGGCGTGCGATCGGCCACGCGACTCGAACCGCGACCGCCTCGCCCACCGGACGGACAATTCAGTCGTGACCCTCCCGGCTAACGCCGGGATCCAGTCACGGGTGGGCCTTTCGACCTCACCACAATCGTGCCAATCGGCCACCCGCGTAGGATAGGGTTGTTCGCCAAACTCGACCTACCTAAGTTACCCACCGCGGATGGTAAACCGGGCGATCGTACCTCGCCGCAGGTCGACTCCGGACACGAGCCGCTTGGGCGGGCCGTTCCGTACTATCGTGATAACCGAGCGTGTTATCGTCGACCTCGACGTTTCAGATTATTTACCGGCCGTTTCTGCACCCACTACGAACCCTTTACGTTGAAGCAGGATGGAGGTTCAATTAAAGAAAAGACGAAGCGAAAAACGGGGGAAAACAGTTCACACAAATGCACATTTATTCCGTGGCACACGGATCACACCTATAGCACGTATTTACAGCCACAATTAACGATTGACATATATCACATTAACAAAAGAAATGCACATATAAAAGGAGTTTTAAAACCGACTACACGACACACGGACCACTTATACAGTTACTACCTTACAAGACACGGCGCCACAACACGCATTCACACCGAAGGAAAGAAAAGACCCCCTCACAGGCAAGGGAGTCAGACTGGGCCCGTGGCCTAATTGCGCGTGGACCTGGATGAGCGGCCAGGCCCACGAGACCGAAGGGTCCTACCCGCCCCTCGTGGCGAGCCGCAGAATGTCGCTGCACGGCTGTTCCGTGGGCACCTGCTGTGGTGTAAGTGGGAACGGGCCCCTTGTCGCACTCTCTCAGCGCGGGGGGAAAAGGGGGAATTGTTGATGCTCTGGGAGGGGAGTATGGCTGGCTTGCTCGAATCCCGCGACGCGAGCCTCCAGGTCCACCTCAGCCGTTCGCCTCCGCAGCCGTCTGCGCCCCACCGATCTCGCCTCACCGATCTCCTCGAGCTCCGTCTCCAACGACCCAGCCCAACTGACTTCCTCACCGATCTGCTGCTCCACCCGACACTGCTCAACTGACTTTCTGACTCACTGCGCTCGCCTTTTTATCGGCTTCGGGAACCCACCATATGCAAATTCTCGGATCCAAACGACCTCAGGGCGGAGCCCACCGCTCCGATTGGACGGAGAAAAAAGGGGCGTGTATCATTCCTGATCCTCAAATTTGCATATGCCTATTTTCGTCAGGCGTCTGGAGGCGGGGCCAAGCCGCCCGCGCTTCCTGATTGGGTGGATCAGATGTGGGCGTGTATAATTTCTGATCCGAATTCTCCTCGGAAAACCCGCCATCTGCACTCGCGTCTCGCGTGTCTCGCTGAGACAGCTCGACGCTCGGCGTCCCACAGGTGGTGCGGGAATGGCCGTAGGAGAAGGTGGTGGAGGGTTTCGGCGTGTGTCCGATGGCCATGGCGCTGTTTGGAATGGCGGTGATGTGAGGTTTGCGGGTAGCGAGTGGTGAAGGTAGGTTTGGCTGCTGCGTTGTTGTTGTTGTTGTATCAAAACAAAAGGTAGAACAGAAAAACGCCTAACTCAAAGGATCCAGCCCGAATGAATCACATTAATTCCCTCTTTACAATGGGGTTTGGGCTAACTACACATGTACTTAAGAATATATCTCACCTACGGACCTTTATGGTGTTTGCGAATTTCCAGAGCCGTAACAATATCAATATTAGAAAAGAGCCGTGTGTCTGTTCGTTTGTCATGTTATAACTTGAGAACAGATTAACAGATTTCAATAAACCGAACTACGGTGGAGTCAAGAAACTCTCGGGAAGATTTGTGACAAAAAAAAATTTTTTTTTTTTTTAATTCTTTTTTCATGGGTACATGGCACACATGCAAAACTGCAAATGTCAAATTTCGACACAGGTCATCACCAAACTCCTTGGAATCCTGTTTCTTCTTGCCCTATTGATTAGCCATCACAGCAAAGATTGGTATTTTCCGTCAGCGAAGCGACGGGTCTTACATACTAGTAATTAAATAAGGCCATTAATTATCTTCAAAATGGGTGTTTTAATGAACCCAAACACCCAATTTTCACTCATGCACTTCCTTGGAGTTCCCGTAGTGTGTATGCACAGTTTTTGGCTGCAAGGTTTCATGGTTTGGAGTTATGCAGAAGACACACACACACACACCACACACAGATTGATACACTGACACACACTCACATTTATTCTTGTAGATGATGATACACTTGATCCAATAATGGGATGGTGATGTTGATAAGGGCGATGATAAAGACGAGTTGATTGAGATGATGATGATGATGGAGAGTGATGGTTGTTGATGATGTTGGAGGGTTTGAGGGAGTTATTGTGTTGATTGCCCATGTTAATTATGTGAATAAATGTGGAAAATAGTTCGCCAACCCACGATTATTTGAGCGCATGACCGCAATCCGCAAACCTAGCCTCAATAAATTCATCCCGATAGAGTGAATCCATTGAAGGGGAAACCCACAAACATTTTTCTTTTTTTTCTTTTTCATTACGAACCCCCTTCTATACTTCAATTTTAATAAAACAATGATTTTAAAGATCGTTTTAAAAAATCCACAAGTTTGCGCTACTGGCTTTTTGAAAGGCCACTCTTGTGGGACAATTTGTGAACACTGTGGAAGAGATCATGCATGACCTTAGCCCAGAACCCAGAGCACAAATTGAAATGTAGATACGAGAATTTAGTGAAGCATTTGATTCTGTGGCACATCAAAAACTCCTGAATAAAATCAATCACATATGGAATAATATGTGAAACCTTGAAATGGATAGATACTTGGCTAACCAAGAGAAGTCAATGTTTTATTAATCAAGAGAAGTCAACATGTTATTTATCGAGAAACATCTCAACTAATACCAGTTACCAGTTAGAACGGTCCCCCCCCCCCCCCCAGGGACCGTTCTCGGCCACCTTATGTTTCTGATACATCAATGACATCAGGGAGAGATTCAATCAAGGGACAAAGATAAAGGCTTCACTGACAAAAGTGACACAAAAGTTAAGATAGTTGCATACAAGGCATTGGTACACCCAAACAGAGTACGCAGCATTAGTTTGGGATCCCCACCAAGTCTACCGTGTTAAAAAACAAACGGGAAATGGTACAAAGATGTGCAGCAAGGTTTGTCTCTAATGACTATGCCAGAACCTCCAGCATTACGTCAATGTTGCACTCCTTGGAGTGGCCTTCATTGCAATTTGACGATGGCTAATTAGGTTCTACAAGGCAGGACACCATGAAGTTGCTATGATATACCATCCTATGTCAACCAAGCAGTTCGTTCCAGGAGAGGAAACACCAACTGTTTTGTGCCTCGCCAATGTCGCATGAAGGCATACCTTAATAGTTACATACCTCTATATCTTACCTCTCCATCTGTCCCTCTTGTAACTTTCTGTGTCACTGAACAAATCTGTGTGTGATACGTGAGCTTAACATTTATGCTTCGAGACCATTTCTGTCTAGTTGAGCATGCCTGCAGGTTTTCTAAATGGTCTTTATTATTAATTGATTCCATATTGTATCCTCTTCCCAGGAATTATTTATTAAAAACTGTTGCGTTTAAAATATATTCACTGTGGATTTTGAGCCACGGATACGCCTTCTCGTGTAACCAAATTCACCTGTAAAAATGAGTGTCTGCGACGAAACCTCCACATGACCAAAATAATTTATCATAACCACATTGCACCATGCAGTCACCGCATGTTCAGAATGCCTCCACCGCAATCTTGGGAGTTAATCTCCGGCAATCTCGTGTCACCTGTTAGGAAGACTGAGTCCATTACAATGCTAAATTTTCACTCTAGCAAACGGCTAATGCTGAAAATGTCAGCTGCACCTCGTTTCCCACAGTGGTAAACATAATCTCATTAACTTTCAGTCAATAAAATCCATTGTCTCACAAACAAACCCTCGTACCTTGCTCCAAAGCATAGGAGACAGAGTGCACGTCTTCCACAATTGACAAACACTCGCACATCTGAGTAAATCATGGATATCCAGGCAGCTAAAAATCTGTTAGATACATAAATGTGGTTCAAGATATATTTGACAGTCATTTTCAATCTAATGGCCATGTAACGCTCTCACAACAACACACAGAAACATTGGAAAATTTTACATGCCCATCAAATTTATTCCATACATACAATCTATATAATTAAAGCTTGTTAGTGCGTGCATGTTTCTGTAACAATCCTTCCCACCGATTGGTTGGACAGCAAGCCTGACACCAACCAAATTGTAACAATATATATCCGACATCCCGCTATTTTGATTGATGTTATATAAGATGCTTCATGAAGAAGATAATTAACTTACGATAATTTATTAACACAATTAGTAACTCATAATCACTTAAGAGTTGAAACGACTGGCAAACGACCCACCGTAATAAACCATGAACTGTCGGACATTCACTTCAAGTTTTCGATCGTGCTTCTGGGAAGTCATTCATGCATAAAGAGTGAAAATATTCAACTGAAGAAATATGTAATATGTCGATATAACAATTTACCCTTTGTTTTGAAGAACGCAAATAAAGAGGATGGGAGGCGGTATTATACAGGGCGTCCCAAAAGTCACCTCGGGATTTAGAAATTAAATAACATTTCTGATTTTAATAATTTATGTTTATATTTACACCAAAAGAAAATTTACAAAATGGAGGATAAATTTGCTTTATTATGAAAAAATGATGCAGCTTAGATGTCCTCCATTTTCGGCTTCGCAGAGACGGCTCTTTCGACAGCATTTTCCATAACAGCGGACAATAACTCTGGCTGCAGCCTCGAATTTCTGCACAGATGTCCTTGAGCTGCTGAATTGTATGGGCTTATTGATGTATACACACACGCTCCTTTAGACCGGGCGTAGTGGCGTGCGCCTGTAATCCGCTACTCGGAGGCTTGGGTTGGAGGATCGCTTGAGACGGGCGCTCTGTGCTGGGCCGCGCTATGAGAGGGTTAGGGCAGCCCGGAATCATGGCGAAACCCAATCCTTGTTCCCTGTGTCGTAAGAGGCGACCAGGGTTGCGTCAGGAAAGGGTATCCGGCGTAAAACCTGTGCCAAATCAGTATGCGGATCATAACGGATGATCCGCTGTGGTGACCCCTAACGGAGCAGCCGAAAGAAGACAACAACACACACGCTCCTTTAGGTGACCCCAAAGAAAATAATCCGGAAGCGTCAAATCAGGAGAACGTGATGGCCAAGAAATTTCTGAATTTCGCGGAAATTATTCGGTGTCCATGCTCTTTGGGTGAGAATAATTGATCGATGAAATTTAAAATAAAAATCCACGATTTTGGTTCTTTGTTCAGTTGTGAATTTTCCATGGGTAATTTCCAAATGTTAATCTAAATTCTGAAAAGAATGAAAAAAAAAACAAATATTAAAAAACAGAAATGTTATTGAATTTCTAAATTCCCGAGGTGACTTTTGGTACACCCTGTATACGAAGACAAGAAAAGGGACCGGGGAATTTTTGAAGGCCCCTGCTATCTTCATAGGTACGTGTGTGGGGTGGTTGTTGTTGGCTGTTACGGCATCTCCATATGCGTGTTTCAGAAGGTGGAACAGAGAGTACTCCCAGGTCTTGAAATATCCAAGTATTTGACTTCTGCGTTCTTGAGCGATGGTGGCGGTTCCTCTTCAGGGTCTCTGCCGACTTTCTCACAATACAAGTTTTCCGGTCATTTTCGTCATGTTTTTACTGTTGTTTTGTTACCTTCTGTGTTTACTGTATGTTTCTAGTTTGGTCTTGTGTTAAAACTTTGTGCAAATTGGTGAGTATTTGTCGTCTTTTCATATCAGGTTTCTTGAGGTGTACCTTCTTCCCGTCTGTGTGGATCTGTTTGTCGTATTTTCTCCTTATCATCTTCCAGTTTTTTCCCCACTATCCCTCTATCACTCCCTCAATTCCTCCCAACTCTACCCTCTGTTTCATGTTTAAAAAAAATATAAAAATAAAATAAAACAAAATAAAGAATCATCTCCCTTCTCGCATTTCCCTCCGTAACCACATTACTTCCTCTGCAGACTTTTCTTCTTCCTTCTTCTTTGCCTTCCACATTTCCAATCCCACTTTGATTGTGAAGGTATGCACCACTCACCTTCATGATTTTTTTCCTTCAAACTCTTCCTTTACTCTGCCCCATCTTCCCTAATTTTCAAAATAAATAAATAAGTCTCTGACAATGTTTCGACTCCTCTCTCTGCCATGCTCTTCTCCTTCTTCAAAACCCTGAGTTATTTTCGAACCTTTTTTCATCCCATGTCAAAAAATTTCATCTGTACAAATGCTTCCTTCATTCTCTAAACTCTTCTGAACTCCATCCATCCTCCAATGTAATTAAATGAATCTCTTGACCGAAAAAAAAATTAAATTCCATTTTGCAATACATGTTCGTCTTCCAATCGCTATTTTTCCAACTTCAGTGTAAATTCATCCCATCTCCTTAAATCTACCTCCTCCTAACTCCTCCCTATCTGCCCCACATCCTACCTCCTCTCTTCACTCCTCTCCAATGCCTATGCTTTAATAACAGTCTCCCCTCTGGTATCCCAAACTGTATGATTTTCAAATATTTGTGGGTCCTGCTCCAACCTTACAAGTATCTCAATGTCTCATTCAATACACTCCTCAATATCTCAAGCACGTTCCCTCTTTCCTCTCATCACACCTACTCCTCTTCCCACCCACCCCAAATCTTATTCCTCCCTCCACCCGCTCTAGCTTTACCATACCTCCACCGTCTCATCCTTCCCCTATCCATTCCCCCTCCCTTCTCCAACCTCCCCATGGACCATGCCTGTTCTCATTGTCTCCGCTCACTCTCAAAGCTTCCCTCTCATCCCTCAATCTCCATTCAGCCACCTCCGCCCTCTTCAAAGCAAACTTCTCTCTTTTTCCTCAAAGCTTCCCCTTCACCTTTCTCAAAAGCTCCCCCCACACCTTTCTCCCTCCAATTCTCCCCCTCACCCCTCCCTTTCTAATCTCCCCCATCACTCCCACTTGTCAAAGCTGCCTCCCCTCTACCCAACCCCTCAAAACTTGTGCCTCCCCCTGCCAGCTCCCTTCTTCACCATACCACTACCAAGTCTCATCCTTTCCCCTCTCCCCACCTCTCCCTTCTCCCTCCTCCCCCATGGCCGTGCCTGCTCTCATCGTCTCCCCTCTCCCTCAAAGCTTCCTCTCTCTCCCCATCTAAACTTCTCCTCACCCTTCTCAGAAGCACCCCCTAATCCTTCTCCCTCAATTCTCCCCCATGACCATTCTCCCTCAATTCTCCCCCTCGCCCATCCCCTTCAAATTTCCCCCCTCTCTCCCCCTTCTCAAAGCTGCCCACCCCTCATATCCACAAAGTTTCCTCCTTCCCCCACATTCTCTCTTCCAACTCATTTCCCCACCTCCTCCAATTTCCACTTCCCTTTGCCCCCTCTCTAAATACTCACCACTGTGACTCATCTCTTCACTACCAAGCCGTTGTCCTCCTCCCCGTCTGACCCTCGTCTCTCGCTCTTGTGCAATCCCCGACACACGATCAACATTTCTCCCTACCTCCACCTCTCCTCCATTGTCAACCCTCCCACTCTCCTCCCCAGCCCTGCACCCTCCCCAGCCCTGCACTCCTCCCTCCCTCTCCTTAACCGTGTGGAACTCAACCATCTGGGGCCTTCGCTCAAACCTGACAGATCTCTCCATACAGGTTGCCACTGACAAACCAGATGTAATCTGCTTAACATAAACTTTCCTCCTTCAAGACATCTCTGACTCCTTAGTTTCTCTCCCAAGTTACTCCCTCCTCCGTATGATAGACCTGAGCCTCGTCCTGGTAGTGGAGATGCATTCTTTATCAAAAACACTATTCCTCACTCTCCATGCACTGCCCTCAATCCTCCACAACACCAGGAATATCTCTGGCTCCAGCTTCCCCTACGCTCCCACCTCTTGTTACCTCTGCCACCAAAGGTGGAAGGAGGTTATGTTTTCACCCCTTTCTGTCTATCTGTTTGTTTGTCTGTGTTTGTGTACAGGATGTCTCAAAAAATTGTGGACAGATTCGAATGAAATTTGGTGGACAGGTTGAGTATGTGACAATGAAGAACTGATGAGATTTTGGTGAAGATCCGGATCCATATTTGAATCCGGCTACAATAATTTTTTAAGTCATTCTTCACCATTGAGAGAGATTCTTCACCATTGGTGTCAGTTAGGCCAGATTAGATCTGTGACTTGCTACAGGTATTATGTAACCTGTACTAACCTGTTCCATGGTCGGGTTGTCGTGATGAAACCATCTCCCTCACCGGTTTTTTGGTGAGGAGGATGTTTGGATATGGACACCAACAGGATTAAAAACAAAACCTGTCAAAGGCAGAGGGGCTCCTTATGAGCCAACGGCCATCCATATCTAATGCCCAACTGTGTCTGCGACGTCCTCCTGCAGTTGAGTTACTTCTGATAAGGAGGTTGGTGGCAGGATTTGCACTCCGGCCACCGTAAAACCCTTCATCCACAAAACACAAAAATGCAAAGAAATCTGAAAACCCACTCCGTGGGAGTACCTCCTGTGCAGCTTCCCTTCGCAGGGCAACTCACCGGATGACGGGATTGAGGCAAAGCCTTCGGGACCTCCAACCTTGATGATATGAGGGAAACCACGGGGTAACATTCCCGGGTCAGATTGCGGGAGAGTGTGTCGAGTGGTGCTGATGTGTCGTCCACCAGACAGCGGTCTCCTTGGGTTAACCTGAGGCGGTCCCTTCGGGTGGGTGCCTGGAATGTCCTATCCCTAAGAGAGGATGATCACCTGTCTCTTTATCATTGAGCTGAAGCGTTTGGACATCGTATTGCAGCACGCTCTGAGTTCGGAGACCGGATTGCGGCGAGATCATGTGTGGTGGTTACACCTACTATTGGTCTGGTCGCTTTGATGGTTACCATTCCCAAGGAGTTGCTGTAGCTGTGTCCAACAAGCTGACTCCAATGATAATGGAGGTAACACCGGTCAACGAGCGTATTATGAGACTAAGGATTCGTCACTCCTTAGGTGTCATTTCCCTGGTCTCTGTTTATGCTCCGACTGAGGCGAGTGATCTCACCGTGAAGATGCATTCTACGCCACGCTCGAGTCTGTGGTTGATCAGTGCCCCAGACGAGATACACTTCTTGTCTTGGGGGATTTCAATGCATCGACTGGAACTGAAAGGATGGTTTGAGACGTGTGTTGGCCCCATCCACCATGATCTCGCCGCAATCCGGTCTCCGAACCTCAGAGCGTGCTGCAATACCGATGTCCAAACGCTTCAGCTCAATGATAAAGAGACAGGTGATCATCCTCTCTTAGGGATAGGACATTCCAGGCACCCACCCGAAGGGACCGCCTCAGTATGGGGCGAAGGTGATGTTAAGAAGGATTCGCGCGGATTATAAATTCGAGTGACTGTATTTGGTGATTTAATCACCAACATACTTGACAACGAATATCTGGCCGAACGATTGCATCAATTCAGTGTATCGGCAGGGGATAATTCGCAGCTCTCTCGATCGTGCCGCTATCTAACATAATCACCGGCGACATAGGGCTGCGGCTGTGGGGCGATGGCCATGGATCCCGGATGAGGGGATAAGTGATAAATTATGCTCATGCTTCGGGCTTTCTGATTAATATATTCAATATACATTCCATAATATTAATAGAATTAATAATTAATGAATCTGCGATACAAATTGTTTTTTTCATACCTGCATGTTTACTTTTTGCAGTGTACGACTTTCTGTGGAATTAATAATTAATGAAATTTGTAGCTCTAACGATGTTTTTCAAACTCAATATTCTCTATAAATTACTTCACCAATTTTCATTGGAAAGTTTGCATATAATCAGTGAAGAATAATCACAGGATTATCGTAATCTCGCGTACGAGCTAAAGCCTATTTTTTTTTCGTTTTTTTTTTCTGCAACCGAAGTGAATAGTCCCAGAGAGTGGACGACCGGAAAAACGCACGTATTGCACTTACGGTGAAGGTCTGATGTGTTAATCCGGGTACTAAATGAACAATACATATTTATTAATTATGCATTAGTAGTATTATCCTAGTGTATCCTTGTGAACTATTTCAATCTAAACGTTAGTTTGGACTGTTTCGCGTTACCTGAACTTGAAATATTGGAGAAACTTGTGGTATTATAGAGGATGACCGTCACCCCCAACGGGTGGTAATTTTTATTTAAAAACTACTCACCTCATCAAAAAGCTTAATGACAGAGGGTAAAACAGCAACAAAATCAATGTGGGCAAAACTATGGGAACTTGAGCGACAGTAAAAGAGGAGAAGAGGGTGGAAGAAAACAGTGATTGAAAGTAAGAGGTGGGTGATGTCGAAGTAATGGGCTGGGAGTGAGGGGGGGGTGAGAAAACATCACATGTATGGCATGGGCATACCAAGAGACTGTTTGCTTTGAAGCCCGTGTGGAAAGACTGCGATTGAACTGCCTCCGTTAAGGCAGTTTCACCAAACAAGAAAAATAAACAAAGAGTGGACCATGCACTGAAACGCCTGATTTTTGTAGATTAACCAGCAAGAGAGTTACTGGAAGAAAATTAGGGATGGGTCCAGATCTGAGAGAGCAGATGGGCGCTAGACTGGATGACGACGGTGGTTTAAAACGTTAAAGAGCAACTGACTTTCTGTAATGTGAGAGCATCAGTCTTTGTTCTTTGGTCTCATTGTACCAGATGCCAAAGTGATGTGTTGCAGGTTCAAAGTGCTTCCAGATCATGAAGACAGTTGATAACGAAAGTCTCAGAGATATGATCCTTGCTGATTGTTGTGTCTACGTGATGGAGGCAACTGAAGAGTTAGCCACTGATACGGCAGTGCAAAGGAGAAAGGAAGCCTAGTGAAGGCCCCCTTTGTAGAGAAGAGGCTAATTTCCAAAAACTACCATTCTTTACTGTTTTCGCCCAAAAACAATTCAGTACATTTGCATAATGTATGTCACTAGTACTCGTATATGTTGTGGAGCAATGAGGTCAGGCAAATAAGGCAGGACAAGAACGTTTTGCAGTAACTTTGTTATGTAAAACTGTTTTGTTATGCTCAGCGGAAATTGGAAAACATCCAAAGAAGGACAGGAAGCTGGTGTAAATGAAGATGTGGTGGCGAAAGAGGATGTGTAAGTGAGAAGAAAAGGGCAAGATTAGGAAGTCGTATATCAGGGGGAGTGAAGACTGTGGAAGAAGAGCCGAGAAGAGATTGAATTGTTTTGGCAGAGAGAGAAGAGAGGAGAGAGAGAGAGAGAGAGAGAGGAGAGGACAGGGACAGGGAACAGGACAGGGACAGGGACAGGGACAGGACAGGGATCAGGGGAACAGGACGGAGATGGGATGGGGGCCGAAGAAGGAAAGGAGGAGAGAGGAAGGCCAAAATCCAAAATGAAAGGAATGTGGTGGTGGTGAACAGCTGTCTTTAAGACCTGGAAAGAAGAATGACATTGAAGAGATGTGAAAATTAACTTCCACAGGCAGGAAAAAGGGGAACAGAATGAGTGGAAGTGAGCAGAGTTCATGGATTTAGTGGTTCACCAGAAGGAGGTTGATGGTGGACCATGTTGTACCCTGCAGGAATCTGGGGGTGGGCAGGACAAAGACGTAAAGAGCAGAGGTGCAGGCCAGCACGGGGCATAGAAGACAGAGCCAGCGCTTGTCTGCGATGGCGAAGTGATGGACTCCAAAGAAAGTGTCATGTGCAGGAAACAGATGACCCTGTAGACGCCGTTTAGACCCTTTTAGAACCACACTTACAAACACTATCACATCTTCTTGAATATAAGGAATGTACTTTTTCAGCAAGTACGGCAATCTCCACCACCAGAGGCTGAGTGGACAGAATTCCAATATGCTCAATGAATTGTTCACCAGTCAAGAACCTGGAAGCAATATTGTTTATTTGGATTCAATACAGTAATTGCTGCATATGCATGACATCTTTTTGTTGTTCTTGATACGTTATGTTTTGATCACATGCGCTAAACATGGTAAAGAATTCAATCTCCCTTTTTGAAAAATGCCATTATATTTTGTGTCAGTCGTGATTCATGGTGACATTGTCCACAACAATAAAAATAATAATTTTCAGATGATGGAGGTTCCAGACATTTAATGAAACTGTGGAGTACATTTACTGACAATTTCTTTTCATTTACCCATGATTCATAACAAAGGTTAAGTATTGTTTCTATTACTCAAATAAATATGCTTATGAGTATAAATTACTCGTATAATATAAATGTGTTCATTATCTGATGAGATTGTAGTATACTAGTGCGTGGCCGTACGTGCAAAAAAAAACAAAAAAAAAACTTTCAAACCGCGTGCCAGAAACAACACCACAGGCCGTTCCTTCGATCTCGCGTGGCCATACGTGCATGCCCGTACGTGCGTGGTCGTACGTGCGTGGCCGTACGTGCAAAAAAACCAAAAAAACTTTCAAAACCGCGTGCCAGAACAACAACCCAACAGGCCGTTCCTTCGCTCTCGTAAACGGCGATGGATTGGGGCATTGTGTTTATCTATAAATGCGCATAAGAAATCGAGAAATTATTAGAATACAGTAAGTCATCACTATCCGGAAGTAGTGCGTTGCCCCGTACGAATGTTCACATGCATTCCACGAATTTCGCTTTCATTGAAGTACAACTGCTGTGATACTTACACACACAGAGTTAATTAAAATCAAGTTTACCTCCCTGTCTTTGCCAGCCATGAACATTCGGCTGCCATTGACCATTGCCACTCTTATGCCACGGTAACTAAGGCGCCCTTTCCCATCGCCACGCCTACGCAGCAACGTGTCCTGTCATTGGTTTGGTAATAAATGGCCGCAGCAACGTGTCCTGTCATTGGTAACTAAGACGCCTTCCCCATCGGCCACGCCTACGCAGCAACGTATCCTGTCATTGGTTTGGTAAATAAATGGCCATAACTTGGGAAGCACTTGTCCGATTAATATCAATCCTTGAAAAAGGCACATACTCAGGTCCCCAGCAATATAGCTGCAAGTTTTAATTAGATCGGATCAGTGGTTGTGGTTGTCGAGAAACAGCGGTCTCACACACACACAACACACACACCACACACAACACCACACACACACCACACACAACACACACACACACACACACACACACACCCACACACAACACACACACCCACACACACACACACACACACACACACACACACACACACACACACACACACACACACACACACACACCACACACACACACACCACACACACCGAAAATGACCAAATATCACGACTTCAAAAATGAAGTGAAAATATCCTGGAACTGAAGATCACCAAAATTATACCAGTGATCATGGAGCAACGTGAATGATGAATAAGAACCTTCCAGAGATCTGAAACACCATTGTTGGGATTATTAATACAAATAAACTGCAGTTGTAAGCTGTCTGGCCTCAGTGACGATCCTGAAAAGAAGCCCCCGGAACAACACTTTGAGAACAAACAACATTATCGCTTGGCTCATGAATTTTGACCCCACCCCCTCTTACCGAAATGGAGGTGGATTTTTTTATCTTGCCAAAACGAAGTTTTTTGCAAGATATGTTAGTCAGTCTGTATGTTTTTTTTTTGTTTTTTTTATTGTCTGTAATCACGGAAAAAAATTCTGCAGAGCACAGTTTTCATTGGAAATTTTTGTAACTTGGCATATCAGAGGCCTATAGAGGTCCTTTCAGTGCATAAATTTTGAAGTCAAGGTCAAAGGTCAAGGTCACTTTGTCGGCAAATCAGGGTAATCGACAAAACCTTATTTTTTTGAGTAATTTTGATCGGATCGTCTTCAAACTTCATGGAATATAGTTCATGGTCTGGCGCTCAGCTGATTAATTTTTGGTGGCGATTGGCCTTGACCTTCATGTGTTTTTTTTTGTTTGTTTGTTTGTTTTTTTTTTGTCTGTAATCACGTATAAATCACTCTGCAGAGCACAGTTTTCATTGGAAATTTTTGTAACTTCGCATATCAGAGGCCTATAGAGGTCCCTTTCAGCGCATAAAATTTGAAGGTCAAGGTCAAAGGTCAGGTCACTTTGTCGCAAATCAGGGGAGTCGACGAAACCCTTATTTTTTGAGTAATTTTGATCGGATCGTCTTCAACTTCATGGGAATATAGTTCATGGTCTGGCACTCAGCTGATTAATTTTTGGTGGCGATTGGCCTTGACTTCATGGTTAGCGCCTAAGGTCAAACATATTTGACCCCAAGGTCAAATTTTCAAGTTTTAGGAACCAATCGTGTAGTACCTCAAATGAACACCTCGATGAGTGCTTTCTAGATATGTAAGCTTGAGACATTATGACGTCATTTGGTGACTTTATGAGGCAACCGCATATTTTTCATGGTTACTCTGTAGAACGATTCTCATCGAATCTCTCGTAGGCAGATATTCCTCAGGAGTCACTCCTGGTGGATAGCAGCTCTGTTCACCTTAGTGTGACCTTAAAGAAGTCACACGTGGTCACCTTTTGGCAAGATACAGATCACCCTACGGGTGACATTGGTTTATTTTTTGTTGTTTGTTCACAATGTTGGAGGCTCGTAATAAGAGCTGACAGACAGAACGTATAACAAAGAGAGTAGAGGAAGGACAAAACAGTGGGGAACAGAGACATGAGGTCTGTGGAAGGGAGAGGGATGGGGTGGGGTACACAGGGTAAACAAGTTGACACTACAGGGACTTTCAGGCCTTACATGACAGGGACTTTCAGGAAGAGAAAGCAGGGAATTTGAAGGAGGTGGGATTGGGGTGGATTAACATGGGTTGAAAAGATCATGGTTTTGGATGGGAAAGATAAGAGATGGTGGTGAACAGCTGTTTTGAAGACCTGGAGGGAAGGTGGGATTGAAGGGAGTGTGGGAGTTTGTTCCAGAGGCAGGAAAAAGAGGAATGAAAGAGTAAAGGTGATCATTGATTCTTGATTTTGGTAGTTTCATCAGAAGGGGGTTGCTGATGGACCTTGAGCACCCTGCAGAAATATGGAGGGACATTCACAGACAGAGTAGGGGGGGGGCAAGGCCAGAGAGGGGACGGTAGAAGACAGACAGACCACCGAACTGCCTGTGGTGACAGTGAGAGACCCAAAGACTCAGCTTCATCGTGGGAGATACCAATGTTCCTAAATGCTTTGTTTCCACAGTGTGAAGCTGAGAAAGGTATGAGGTGGGAGCACCAGCCCAGAGGTGAGAACAGTACTCCATCAGGCTGCGGATGAAAGCTTTTATGTGGTCAGGAGCTCAGGTGTGCCCAGGGAAGGACGACACACGACGGAGGATGCCCAGTCGGCGACTGGATTTGGAGGCGAGCTTGAAATATGGCTTTCCTTGAGAAGATCATGGCAGATAGTGAGACCCAAAAGCTTGAATGAAAGGCTTTCTACAAGAGGATTGTTGAAAGGGGATGGTGGGGGGGGGGGGGGGTTCTAGAAGGTCCTTCAGAAAGACAGTGAGAGTGTGAGATTTGTCAGGATTGAAAGACATGTTCAAATGTTCGATCAGCTTGTGATTTTATCCAGATTTGCAGGAGATTGAAGAGGCTGCTGTTGCTGATCTGAGGGATGGTAGATGGTATGGCAGAGGGTGAGTTATCAGAAAGAGATAAAGAGGATTTCCAGAGAGTTGGAGAGATCATTGATGAAAACCAGAAAAAGCACAGGGCCCAGAACACTGCCTTGAGAAACTCCAGCCTGCACAGGAAGAGGGCATGAGATAATTCCATGAAGGGCCGCACGTTGACTGAGTGAGACAAGGAGAGAAGTCTGCGAGCCTTGAGTGGAGATTCACTTGCACACCATAGGAAGAGTGTTGTGTGAGCATGGCGGGGTGCCAGACCGTATCAAAAGCGCATGATATGTCGAGGGAGATGACTGAATCATTTCTGGCATTGAGAACATCCATCCATTGTTGGAAAAGCAAAAGCAGCATGTCCAGGAGAGTGACCTGGTCTAAATCCAAATTGATGATCGGCAATCAAGCCATTGGAGAAGAGGAGGGATTTTATGTCAGAAACGATGATAGATTCCATGACCTTCCTGATGATTGGGAGCAGGCTGTTTGGTCTGTAGTTGTCGCGATTTCTTTTGCACCATTTTTTATGCAGAGCAATAATGCTTGCTGATTTCCAAGCAGATGGCAGATGACCTTGAGTAAATTAGAGGGTGAATGGAATGGAGAGAGGGTGAGCAAGAGTATCAGAGCAGGTTTTTAGGACACGAGGACTGATGCTGTCTGGACTGGTTGCAGAATCTGAGTTTGGGTTTGACAGCAATCTCTCCACCTTGTCAGGAGTAAAGGTCCAGGAACAGCTGCCTGAAAAGGTCCAGGAACAGCTAAGTGTGACTGGGTAAGGTGGTATAGAAAGCGATGGGTTTGGGACACAAGATTGCGAAAGAAACACAGAGTTTAGACAATTCAGCCTTTTCACATGCAGTGTCAGCTGTGCAGACATTTAAGGCAAGGGAGGATCGAGGGGAACATACACCAGAAACTGACTTAACCAGACACCACCAGAATTTGGAGGAGGGAGACAGTTTTGAGAGTTCAGACTTGAGATTTCATTGATGTTTCCTGGATCTCCTGAGGGTACTGAGGGTACTCCAACACACTTGTTCCAAGCTTTGTGGAAGGAATTGAGATTGCCTTCAGAAGGATTTGCCTTCCATGAGGCGAAGGCAAGTTGTTTTAGGACGACTGCCTCGCCACAAGCTTCTGTGTACCATTGGTGGGAGGAAGGCAAGGATAACTGAAGACGAGATTGGATAAATCTGTGCATGAGAAGAGAGCAAATTTCTTTGAAAGAATTCCCAGGATGAGTTGTCACAGAGAGTGTAAATGGGAGACCAGTCTAGAAGTTTGATGGCTGCTTGAAGTCCCTGCCAGTCGGCCTGAGTGAAATGCCAGACTCATCGGCACTGAGGTGGTTCTCTAATAACGGCCAGAGAGATGACCACTTTAACAAGAAATATGGTCAGATGAACCGATTGGAGTAGAAAGAAAAACAGCCTACATTTTCTGGGAAATTCGTCAAAATCAAATCCAGCAGAGATTGAGTACCATTGGCTGAGAACCGGGTCAGGAAGTTGACAGATTGTGTCAGTCCCAATGAGTCGCAGAAATCCTTTGCTGAAGTGCCATGGCAGGTGAGAGAGGTACCCACACACAGGTAACTGGCATGATGGCAATTTGAAGTCATACATATGAGGAAAAGAGAGTTTTGATGAGTGGATAGAAGTTGATCCATGTTTCAGCAAGCGAGATATAAATGGAGTCATCACTGTTTGGTGGACGGCACAAGACGTATAAACTACAGGGCACTCGGAAAGCGCCTAATTCCACCACTCATTGCCTGGCCCAGTGGAACATATCGAGCCAATTACTTTATGAAATATTATGTCATTTATTGTGTTTAGCCCCATTTCTCAATGGTGAAGAATCACTTTAAAAACAAAATATTTCTCATATCCGTATCCGGATTCCGATCTTCACAAAAATTGCATCAATTTGTCCTTGTCACACACCCAACGCATCACCCAATTTTCGTCTGTATCCGTCTGAAACTTTTGAAGACGACATGCGATATATTGCTTTCGCCCGATCTCTCATTGGTGAAGAATCACTTACTAAATTTTCGGATCCGCATTCGGATCTTCACCAAAATAGTATCAATTCTTCCTTGTCACACAACCAACGTGTCCACCGAGTTTCGTCCGCATCCGTCGACAACTTTTTGAGATATTGTGCTATTTATCATTTTTGGACCTCTCTCTTCGGTGAGGTCAGGTATGGGTGCATGCGCAGAGCAGCTCGTCGCTGTGTCCACTTTCCGCCGGTACTCCAGGGCCTCCGTCTGGCCATCCCCCAAGCAGATGCCTGGCCCATCCCCATCTCCTTGAGATGCCGATCAACCTGCTGCAAACCACGAGGCACGTGGTCGGTCCATTGGCCTCCTCCACTCACGAGACTCCCTCGCTGAGAGAATCTGGTGAGTAGGATCACCGTCAGGAAAACGAGCCACATTTCCATACAGCCGCAGCTGACGCTCACGGACTATGCAGGTAACAAATCTCATTTGAGTCTATCTCAGCAATCGCTCGTTGGACACAAAGTCCGACCAGCGATAGCCAAGGATTCTCTGAAGAGACCTGGTACCAAAGGAATTAAGTCTCCGTCTCAGATCCTTGGTCAGAGTCCAAGTCTCGCATCCATAGAGCAAAGACTGGAAGCACCAAGGACCTGAAGACTCGGACATTCGTCCTCCGGCACAGGTACCGGCAGCGCCACACCCCATTATCCAGTGAATCCATGACTCCCCAGGCCCAACCCAACGTCTATTGACCTCTGACTCACGGCCGGCAGAGACATGAATATCACTGCAGGTAAGTTAATCTCTCCATGATCTCAACATCCTCACCACAAACAGGAACAGCAGGATAGCAGCATCCAAGATGTCATTGAAAGCCTGGATCTTAGTTTTGACCCAGGAAACCCGTAATCCCAGCGGCTCCGACTCCTCATTCAGCTCCTCGAGGGCCCCCGAAAGGATATCAAAAGTCTCTGCAAAGATGACTGCATATCTGCGAAATCAAGGTCAGAGATCTTGACATTCCCAAACGATGCACCACAGCTTGATCTCTCCGACATCCTCCCTGGAATCCAGTCCATACAAGTGCTGAAAAGTGGGAGCCAGTACACACCCTGACGAACTCAGTAACAACTGGAAATAAGTCAGAGATGGTACCACCACATCTCACAGCACTCTCAGTACCAGAGTAGAGTTCAGACATCAGATCGATCAGTTTTGTTGCACCCACGAAGACCAAGAATCTCCAGATGGCATTGAATCGAAAGCTTTAACATAGAGATCAACATACCTGCAAGCAGCCCCTGCCGAAACTCTCGTCTGCGTTCGGTGAGGACCCGAAGAGCAAGATATGGTCAATCGTTGACCTCTTTGGTGTAAAGCCTGATTCCTCTGGACGCTGGTGCTCAAGCAGATGGTGGCGAACCCTATCAAGAATTATCCGAGCAAAGACCTTGCCCAGCACTGAGAGCAGCGTCACCCTCGGTAGTTATTGCAGTCTTGGCGATCACCCTTCCCTTTCCAGAGAGGGAC
Organism: Eptatretus atami; assembly: GCA_035128595.1. NCBI lineage: Eukaryota > Metazoa > Chordata > Myxini > Myxiniformes > Myxinidae > Eptatretus > Eptatretus atami. The sequence continues at coordinate 72,991 of JAXMNL010000214.1, read as the reverse complement.
AACAAGGCCCCTCTTCAGTCAGTGGGATGATGCCTGTGTTCCAAGCAGAGCACAGAAATGCATGCAACGACACGAGTGCAGCATTTCCACCACCTTGAGAAGTTCAGCATGGATGCCACAGATCCCTGGAGTTTTACCCCATTTCAACCGGTTCACCACAGCCTGTGTTTCCACAAGCGAAGGTGGACACCAGTTGATTGGAGGGTCAGCAACAGGGATTGTAACACCCTGACGTCCAACTCGACAGCTGGTGGATCAGCCTGGTACAACCGCTCAAAGTAACCGGCCCAGCGGGCCTTCACTTCTGACTCCTCTGTCAAGAGCCCACCACCCTCTGCTCTAAACTGTAGTACACCGACGGATGGGCTTGGATGAACACAATGCGCTAATTCCCCTGTAAGCAGGATGAGAATCACTTGACACAAGGTGATGCTCTACCCCCTCACAGATTCTTGCACATAGGCCTCCTTGTCCACCCTTCGCGCATGTACAGTTTTACGCCTCAGCTCCTGAACAGCTCAGCGCTGCCATTCAGCCTTGCCTGCGACTCTGCTCAATGGTATCCATTGTCCCTTGAGAGACAAAATTCTTCTTTGCCCATGGTGAATTCTAAGACATCCACGGCAACATCAAGGACGGTGGTCTTGAAGGCACTAAACAACTCCTCAGGACCTCCAAAGCACCCAGACTCCTCAAATCTCCACTCAGCTTGTTGGCAAACTCCTCAGCATCCTCTCATCTTGAGCTTGCCACATCCAGCCTCGGCTGGGATGGTACCATTCTCCTGGATTTAAGGTGCAACTTCAGAGTTGCTACAACGAGCCTGTGGTCAGTATTGAGGAACTGAGCACTGGTAGACCCTGCAGTTCTGGATCATCCTCCAGCGACCATCACCGAGGACATGATCAATCTCCTTTGCCACACCGCCAGCGTTGGAATACCAAGTCCAGCATAGTGTGCTTGTGGCGCTAAAACCATGAACCGGCCACCCTAATCCATGACTTCTTGCAAAGTCAAGGAACTTAGTGCTATTCTGGTTCATAGTTTCCTGACCATGGGGCCAACACACGTCTCATAACCATCCTTTCAGTTCCAGTCGATGCATTGAAATCCCCCAAGACAAAAGTGTATCTCGTCTGGGGCACTGATCAACCACAGACTCGAGCGTGGCGTAGAATGCATCCTTCACGGTGAGATCACTCGCCTCAGTCGGAGCATAAACAGAGACCAGGGAAATGACACCTAAGGAGTGACGAATCCTTAGTCTCATAATACGCTCGTTGACCGGTGTTACCTCCATTATCATTGGAGTCAGCTTGTTGGACACAGCTACAGCAACTCCTTGGGAATGGTAACCATCAAAGCGACCAGACCAATAGTAGGTGTAACCACCCACATGATCTCGCCGCAATCCGGTCTCCGAACCTCAGAGCGTGCTGCATACCGATGTCCAAACGCTTCAGCTCAATGATAAAGAGACAGGTGATCATCCTCTCTTAGGGATAGGACATTCCAGGCACCCACCCGAAGGGACCGCCTCAGGTTAAAACCAAGGAGACGCGTGTCTGGTGGACGACACATCAG
>JAXMNL010000214.1:49559-71382 GCA_035128595.1 Eptatretus atami | reverse complement strand
TCAGGTTAACCCAAGGAGACCGCTGTCTGGTGGACGACACATCAGCACCACTCCGACACACTCTCCCGCAATCTGACCCGGGAATGTCCCCGTGGTTTCCCTCATATCATCAAGGATTGGAGGCCCGAAGGCTTTGCCTCAATCCCGTCATCCGGTGAGTTGCCCTGCGAAGGGAAGCTGCACAGGAGGTACTCCCACGGAGTGGGTTTTCAGATTTCTTTGCATTTTTGTGTTTTGTGAATGAAGGGTTTTACGGTGGCCGGAGTGCAAATCCTGCCACCAACCTCCTTATCAGAAGTAACTCAACTGCAAGGAGGACGTCCGCAGACACAGTTGGGCATTAGATATGGATGGCCGTTGGCTCATAAGGAGCCCCCTGCCCTTTGACAGGTTTTTTTTTAATCCTGTTGGGTGTCCATATCCAAACATCCTCCTCACCAAAAAACCTGAGTGGAGATGGTTTCATCACGACACACCCGACCATGGAACAGGTTAGTACAGGTTTACATAATACCTGTAGCAAGTCACAGATCTAATCTGGCCTAACCTGACACCAATGGTGAAGAATCTCTCTCAATGGTGAAGAATGACTTAAAAAATTATTGTAGCCGGATTCAAATATGGATCCGGATCTTCACCAAAATCTCATCAGTTCTTCATTGTCACATACTCAACCTGTCCACCAAATTTCATTCGAATCTGTCCACAATTTTTTGAGACATCCTGTACACAAACACAGACAAACAAACAGATAGACAGAAAGGGTGAAAACATAACCTCCTTCCACCTTTGGTGGCAGAGGTAACAAGAGGTGGGAGCGTAGGGGAAGCTGGAGCCAGAGATATTCCTGGTGTTGTGGAGGATTGAGGGCAGTGCATGGGAGAGGAATAGTGTTTTTGATAAAGAATGCATCTCCACTACCAGGACGAGGCTCAGGTCATCATACGGAGGGGGAGTAACTTGGGAGAGAAACTAAGGAGTCAGAGATGTCTTGAAGGAGGAAAGTTTATGTTAAGCAGATTACATCTGGTTTGTCAGTGGCAACCTGTATGGAGAGATCTGTCAGGTTTGAGCGAAGGCCCCAGATGGTTGAGTTCCACACCGTTAAGGAAGAGGGAAGGGAGGAGTGCAGGGCTGGGGGGGCGAGGGCTGGGGAGGAGATGGGAGGGTTTGACAATGGAGGAGAGGTGGAGGTAGGGAGAAATGTTGATCGTGTGTCGGGGATTGCACAAGAGCGAGAGACGAGGGTCAGACGGGAGGAGGACAACGGCTTGGTAGAAAGAGATGAGTCACAGTGGTGAGTATTTAGAGAGGGGGCAAAGGAAGTAGGAAATTGGAGGGAGGTGGGAAATGAGTTGGAAGAGAGAATGTGGGGGAAGGAGGAAACTTTGTGGATATGAGGGGTGGGCAGCTTTGAGAAGGGGGAGAGAGGGGGGAAATTGAAGGGGATGGGCGAGGGGGAGAATTGAGGGAGAATGGTCATGGGGGAGAATTGAGGGAGAAGGATTAGGGGGTGCTTCTGAGAAGGGTGAGGAGAAGTTTAGATGGGGAAGAGAGAGGAAGCTTTGAGGGAGAGGGGAGACGATGAGAGCAGGCACGGCCATGGGGGGAGGGAGAAGGGAGAGGTGGGGAGAGGGGAAGGATGAGACTTGGTAGTGGTATGGTGAAGAAGGGAGCTGGCAGGAGGCACAAGTTTTGAGGGTTGGGTAGAGGGGAGGCAGCTTTGACAAGTGGGAGTGATGGGGGAGATTAGAAAGGGAGGGGTGAGGGGGAGAATTGGGGAGAAAGGTGTGGGGGGAGCTTTTGAGAAAGGTGAAGGGAAGCTTTGAGGAAAAAGAGAGAAGTTTGCTTTGAAGAGGGCGGAGGTGGCTGAATGGAGATTGAGGGATGAGAGGGAAGCTTTGAGAGTGAGCGGAGACAATGAGAACAGGCATGGTCATGGGGAGGTTGGAGAAGAGGAGGGGGAATGGATAGGGGAAGAGATGAGACTGGGTGGAGGTATGGTAAAGCTAAGGACGGGTGGAGGGAGGAATAGATTTGGGGTGGGTGGGAAGAGGAGTAGGTGTGATGAGAGGAAAGAGGGAACGTGCTTGAGATATTGAGGAGTGTATTGAATGAGACATTGAGATACTTGTAAGGTTGGAGCAGGACCCACAAATATTTGAAAATCATACAGTTTGGGATACCAGGGGGAACGTTTATTAAAGCATAGGGCATTGGAGAGGAGTGAAGAGAGGAGGTAGGATGTGGGGCAAGATGGGAGGAGTTAGGAGGAGGTAGATTTAAGGAGATGGGATGAATTTACACTGAAGTTGGAAAAATAGCGATTGGAAGACGAACATGTATTGCAAAATGGAATTTAATTTTTTTTTCGGTCAGAGATTCATTTAATTACATTGGAGGATGGATGGAGTTCAAAGAGATTTAGAGAATGAAGGAAGCATTGTAACAGATGAAATTTTTTGACATGGGATGAAAAAAGGTTCGAAAATAACTCAGGGTTTTGAAGAAGGAGAAGAGCATGCAGAAGAGAGAGAGTCAAACATTGTCAGAGACTTATTTATTTATTTTGAAAATTAGGGAAGATGGGGCAGAGTAAAGGAAGAGTTTGAAGGAAAAAAATCATGAAGGTGAGTGGTGCATACCTTCACAATCAAAGTGGGATTGGAAATGTGAAGGCAAAGAAGAAGGAAGAAGAAAAGTCTGCAGAGGAAGTAATGTGGTTACGGAGGGAAATGCGAGAAGGGAGATGATCTTATATTTGTTTTATTTTATTTTTATATTTTATTTTAAGACATGAAACAGAGGGTAGAGTTGGGAGGATTGAGGGAGTGATAGAGGGATAGTGGGGAAAAAACTGGAAGATGATAAGGAGAAAAATACGACAAACAGATCCACACAGACGGAAGAAGGTACACCCAAAGAAACCTGATATGAAAAGACGACAAATACTCACCAATTTGCACAAGTTTTAACACAAGACCAAACTAGAAACATACAGTAAACACAAGGTAACAAAACAACAGTAAAAACATGACGAAAATGACCGGAAAACTTGTATTTGAGAAAGTCGGCAGAGACCCTGAAGAGGAACCGCCACCATCGCTCAAGAACGCAGAAGTCAAATACTTGGATATTTCAAGACCTGGGAGTACTCTGTTCCACCTTCTGAAACACGCATATGGAGATGCCGTAACAGCCAACAACACCACCCCCCACACACGTACCTATGAAGATAGCAGGGGCCTTCAAAAATTCCCCGGTCCCTTTTCTTGTCTTCGTATACAGGGTGTACCAAAAGTCACCTCGGGAATTTAGAAATTCAATAACATTTCTGTTTTTTAATAATTTGTTTTCTTTTCATTCTTTTCAGAATTTAGATTAACATTTGGAAATTACCCATGGAAAAATTCACAACTGAACAAAGAACCAAAATCGTGGATTTTTATTTTAAATTTCATCGATCAATTATTCTCACCCAAAGAGCATGGACACCGAATAATTTCGCGAAATTCAGAAATTTCTTGGCCATCACGTTCTCCTGATTTGACGCTTCCGGATTTTTTCTTTGGGGTCACCTAAAGGAGCGTGTTGTGTTGTTGTTCTTCTTTCGGCTGCTCCGTTAGGGGTCACCACAGCGGATCATCCGTTATGATCCGCATACTGATTTGGCACAGGTTTTACGCCGGATACCCTTCCTGACGCAACCCTGGTCGCCTCTTACGACACAGGGACAAGGATTGGGTTTCGCCATGATTCCGGGCTGCCCTAACCCTCTCATAGCGCGGCCCAGCACAGAGCGCCCGTCTCAAGCGATCCCCAACCCAAGCCTCCGAGTAGCGGTTACAGGCGCACGCCACTACGCCCGGTCTAAAGGAGCGTGTGTGTATACATCAATAAGCCCATACAATTCAGCAGCTCAAGGACATCTGTGCAGAAATTCGAGGCTGCAGCCAGAGTTATTGTCCGCTGTTATGGAAAATGCTGTCGAAAGAGCCGTCTCTGCGAAGCCGAAAATGGAGGACATCTAAGCTGCATCATTTTTTCATAATAAAGCAAATTTATCTCCATTTTGTAAATTTTCTTTTGGTGTAAATATAAACATAAATTATTAAAAATCAGAAATGTTATTTAATTTCTAAATCCCGAGGTGACTTTTGGGACGCCCTGTATAATACCGCCTCCCACTCCTCTTTATTTGCGTTCTTCAAAACAAAAGGGTAAATTGTTATATCGACATATTACATATTTCTTCAGTTGAATATTCACTCTTTATGCATGAATGACTTCCCAAAAGCACGATCGAAAACTTGAAGTGAATGTCCGACAGTTCATGGTTTATTACGGTGGGTCGTTTGCCAGTCGTTTCAACTCTTAAGTGATTATGAGTTACTAATTGTGTTAATAAATTATCGTAAGTTAATTATCTTCTTCATGAAGCATCTTATATACACATCAATCAAAATAGCGGGATGTCGGATATATATTGTTACAATTGTGGTGGTGTCAGGCTTGCTGTCCAACCAATCGGTGGGAAGGATTGTTACAGAAACATGCACGCACTAACAAGCGTTTAATTATATAGATTGTATGTATGGAATAAATTTGATGGGCATGTAAAATTTTCCAATGTTCTGTGTGTTGTTGTGAGAGCGTTACATGGCCATTAGATATGAAATGACTGTCAAATAATATCTTGAACCACATTTATGTATCTAACAGATTTTTAGCTGCCTGGATATCCATGATTTACTCAGATGTGCGAGTGTTTGTCAATTGTGGAAGACGTGCACTCTGTCTCCTATGCTTTGGAGCAAGGTACGAGGGTTTGTTTGTGAGACAATGGATTTTATTGACTGAAAGTTAATGAGATTATGTTTACCACTGTGGGAAACGAGGTGCAGCTGACATTTTCAGCATTAGCCGTTTGCTAGAGTGAAAATTTAGCATTGTAATGGACTCAGTCTTCCTAACAGGTGACACGAGATTGCCGGAGATTAACTCCCAAGATTGCGGTGGAGGCATTCTGCACAGCATGGTGACTGCATGGTGCAATGTGGTTATGATAAATTATTTTGGTCATGTGGAGGTTTCGTCGCAGACACTCATTTTTACAGGTGAATTTGGTTACACGAGAAGGCGTATCCGTGGCTCAAAATCCACAGTGAATATATTTTTAAACGCAACAGTTTTAATAAATAATTCCTGGGAAGAGGATACAATATGGAATCAATTAATAATAAAGACCATTTAGAAAACCTGCAGGCATGCTCAACTAGACAGAAATGGTCTCGAAGCATAAATGTTAAGCTCACGTATCACACACAGATTTGTTCAGTGACACAGACAGTTACAAGAGGGACAGATGGAGAGGTAGATATAGAGGTATGTAACTATTAAGGTATGCCTTCATGCGACATTGGCGAGGCACAAAACAGTTGGTGTTTCCTCTCCTGGAACGAACTGCTTGGTTGACATAGGATGGTATATCAATAGCAACTTCATGGTGTCCTGCCTTGTAGAACCTAATTAGCCATCGTCAATATTGCAATGAAGGCCACCCAAGGAGTGCAACATTGACGTAATGCTGGAGGTTCTGGCATAGTCATTAGAGACAAACCTTGCTGCACATCTTTGTACCATTTCCCGTTTGTTTTTTACACGGTAGACTTGGTGGGGATCCCAAACTAATGCTGCGTACTCTGTTTGGATGTACCAATGCCTTGTATGCAACTATCTTAACTTTTGTGTCACTTTTGTCAGTGAAGCCTTTATCTTTGTCCCTTGATTGAATCTCTCCCTGATGTCATTGATGTATCAGAACAATAAGGTGGCCGAGAACGGTCCCTGGGGGGGGGGGGGGGACCGTTCTAACTGGTAACTGGTATTAGTTGAGATGTTCTCGATAAATAACATGTTGACTTCTCTTGATTAATAAAACATTGACTTCTCTTGGTTAGCCAAGTATCTATCCATTTCAAGGTTTCACATATTATTCCATAGTGATTGATTTTATTCAGGAGTTTTTTGATGTGCCACAGAATCAAATGCTTCACTAAATTCTCGTATCTACATTTCAATTTGTGCTCTGGGTTCTGGGCTAAGGTCATGCATGATTCTTCCACAGTGTTCACAAATTGTCCCACAAGAGTGCCTTTCAAAAAGCCAGTAGCGCGAAACTTTGTGGATTTTTTAAAACGATCTTTAAAATCATTGTTTTATTAAAATTGAAGTATAGAAGGGGGTTCGTAATGAAAAAAGAAAAAAAGAAAAAATGTTTGTGGGTTTCCCCTTCATGGATTCACTCTATCGGGATGAATTTATTGAGGCTAGGTTTGCGGATTGCGGTCATGCGCTCAAATAATCGTGGGTTGGCGAACTATTTTCCACATATTATTCACATAATTAACATGGGCAATCAACACAATAACTCCCCTCAAACCCTCCAACATCATCACAACCATCATCTCTCACATATCATCATCTTCAATCAACTCGTCTTTATCATCAGGCCCTTATCAACATCACCATCCCATTATTGGATCAAGTGTATCATCATCTACAAGAATAAATGTGAGTGTGTGTCAGTGTATCAATCTGTGTGTGTGTGTGTGTGTGTGTCTTCTGCATAACTCCAACCAATGAAACCTTGCAGCCAAAAACTGTGCATACACACTACGGGAACTCCAAGGAAGTGCATGAGTGAAAATTGGGTGTTTGGGTTCATTAAAACACCCATTTTGAAGTAATTAATGGCCTTATTTAATTACTAGTATGTAAGACCCGTCGCTTCGCTGACGGAAATACCAATCTTTGCTGTGATGGCTAATCAATAGGGCAGAAGAAACAGGATTCCAAGGAGTTTGGTGATGACCTGTGTCGCAATTTGACATTTGCAGTTTTGCATGTGTGCCCATGTACCCATGAAAAAAGAATTAAAAAAAAAAAAAATTTTTTTTTGTCACAAATCTTCCCGAGAGTTTCTTGACTCCACCGTAGTTCGGTTTATGAAATCTGTTAATCTGTTCTCAAGTTATAACATGACAAACGAACAGACACACGGCTCCTTTTCTAATATTGATATTGTTACGGCTCTTGGAAATTCGCAAACACCATAAAGGTCCGTAGGTGAGATATATTCTTAAGTACATGTGTAGTTAGCCCAAACCCCATTGTAAAGAGGGAATTAATGTGATTCATTCGGCTGCGATCCTTTGAGTTAGGGTGTTTTCTGTTGTCTCCTTTTGTTTTGATACAACAACAACAACAACGCCAGCAGCCAAAACCTACCTTCACCACTCGCTACCGCAAACCTCACATCACCGCCATTCCAAACAGCGCCATGGCCATCGGACAACCGCCGAAACCCTCCACCACCTTCTCCTACGGCCATTCCCGCACCACCTGTGGGACGCCGAGCGTCGAGCTGTCTCTCAGCGAGACACGCGAGACGCGAGTGCAGATGGCGGGTTTTCCGAGGAGAATTCGGATCAGAAATGATACACGCCCACATCTGATCCACCCAATCAGGAAGCGCGGGCGGCTTGGCCCGCCTCCAGACACGCCTGACGAAAATCGGCATATGCAAATTTGAGGATCAGGAATGATACACGCCCCCTTTTCTCCGTCCAATCGGCGAGCGTGGCTCCCCCTGAGGTCGTTTGGATCCGAGAATTTGCATATGGTGGGTTCCCGAAGCCGATAAAAAGGCGAGCGCAGTGAGTCAGAAAGTCAGTTGAGCAGTGTCGGGGAGCAGCAGATCGGTGAGGAAGTCAGTTGGGCTGGGTCGTTGGAGACGGAGCTCGAGGAGATCGGTGAGCGAGATCGGTGGGGCAGCACGGCTGCGGAGGCGAACGGCTGAGGTGGACCTGGAGGCTCGCGTCGCGGGATTCGAGCAAGCCAGCCATACTCCCTCCCCAGAGGCATCAACAATTCCCCCTTTTCCCCCGCGCTGAGAGAGTGCGACAAGGGGCCCCGTTCCCACTTACACCAGCAGGTGCCCACGGAACCGCCGTGCAGCGACATTCTGCGGCTCGCCACGAGGGCGCGGGTAGGACCCTTCGGTCTCGTGGGCCTGGCCGCTCATCCAGGTCCACGCGCATTAGCCACGGGCCCAGTCTGACTCCCTTGCCTGTGAGGGGGTCTTTTCTTTCCTTCGGTGTGAATGCGTGTTGTGGCGCCGTGTCTTGTAAGGTAGTAACGTGTATAAGTGGTCCGTGTGTCGTGTAGTCGGTTTTAACTCCTTTTATATGTGCATTTCTTTTGTTCAATGTGATATATGTACAATCGTTAATTGTGGCTGTAAATACGTGCTATAGGTGTGATCCGTGTGCCACGGAATAAATGTGCATTGTGTGAACTGTTTTCCCGTTTCGCTTCGTCTTTTCTTTAATTGAACCTCCATCCTGCTTCAACGTAAAGGGTTCGTAGTGGGTGCAAACGACGCCGGTAAAATAATCTGAACCGTCGAGGTCGACGATAACACGCTCGGTTATCCGATAGTACGGAACGGCCGCCCAAGCGGCTCGTGTCCGGAGTCGACCTGCGGCGAGGTACGATCGCCCGGTTTACCATCCGCGGGTTACTTAGGTAGGTCGAGTTTGGCGAACAACCCTATCCTACGCGGGTGGCCGATTGGCACGATTGTGGTGAGGTCGAAAGGCCCACCCGTGACTGGATCCCGGCGTTAGCCGGAGGGTCACGACTGAATTGTCCGTCCGTGGGCGAGGCGGTCGCGGTTCGAGTCGCGTGGCCGATCGCACGCCGACGGCGCGAATTCGCAACACTGGTGTACAGGAGTGTGATTCTAATCCTCCCGTCTCCAAGCTAAATTCACAGGGAATCGGTCCAGGGGTGAGAGGAGCGTCCCCATCTCACCCTTAAATTAGAGCGATTAAAATTACCCCTTACGTGGAATAAGATGGCGCTCAAGGCGAGCGGAGCCGGGACCGGGAAGTATAGAAATGTTATATGGTAGTATGAACCATGGTCCAGGATGTAGACCCCGAGCAGGACATTTGTGCAGGAACAGTTTCCCCCCAAAACGATCCAGGGCCGAATAGGGTCGGCGGGCAGGCACGGCAGCGCGGTGTATAACACTCCCCTCTCCACCAAAACCCCCCATCCTGGCCGCACGGCCCAGCTGAGTGCACCCGACATGGCCCGGCTATTCGCCATGCTGGCAGAAATGAACGAAAAAATGGATGGAAACGCACGCGAAATAAAAGGAGTGAACAAGCAGATGGAAACAAACACAAACAAATGGAGAAGGAATGAACTAACGAAATTGAACGAAAAAATGGATGGAATGAATAACGAATTGAACGAAAAAAATGGATGGAACGACTCAAATGGAAACAAACAAAAACGAAATAAGGAAGAAATAAGAAGAAATGCGGGGTGAACCAGAACAAATGGGCCGAAGCCTGCAGGCGGGCAATGAAGGCAACAACCAAGCGAAGTGCGTAATGGCGACGCCACGTGTGGGAGCACGAGCTGGGAGGGGGTGCAACGGTTTGTCAGCCCGCGGTACAGGAGGTGAGAAAAAAATAATTCGGGAGAACGTGTTGGGCGAGAAGCGTGAGAGGTGACGGAAAAAGTGACGTGACCAAGAGGGAAAAATTAATTGGGTGACTGAGTCGTGCAACGAAGGAAATAAAAATAGTGGAGTGTGAGAAAGACTTCACAGACATGACAAGAGAGTTGATAAGCTGGACGGAGGTAAAAACGGAGACAGAGGACTGGGAAGACGGATAGACAAACACCAAGGGCAAGATGGAAAACAGTTAGAAGCCAAAGCAAAGGTCGGAGTGTGCGGAGATGAGAAAAGAATTAGAAAGAAAACTGAGTTTACAGAAACACACCAGAACGAACAGAGACGGAATTAACAAAACGAGCTTGAGTGATGGTGAGAGAGGAAAGAACGACGAACGGAGAAGAAACGTTAAGGAACACCGCTGTACAGATCCAACAGCTGGAAGCGAAGCCAGATTAAAGAATGAAGATGCAGAAAGAGTAATGATGGAAGAACGAATGAGACAGAAGAAGGAAAATCGAATCAAATCTCTCTCTTCGGCACCACTCCGACACACTCTCCCGCAATCTGACCCGGGAATGTTACCCCGTGGTTTCCCTCATATCATCAAGGATTGGAGGTCCCGAAGGCTTTGCCTCAATCCCGTCATCCGGTGAGTTGCCCTGCGAAGGGAAGCTGCACAGGAGGTACTCCCACGGAGTGGGTTTTATGGGGCGAAGGCTGATTGTTAAGAAGTGTGCGCGGTAATAAATTCGAGTGACTGTATGGTGATTTAATCACCAACATACTTGACAACGAATAATCTGGCCGAACGATTGCATTCAATCAGTGTATCGGCAGGGGATATTCGCAGCTCTCTCGATCGTGCCGCATATCTAAACATAATCCACCGGCGGACATAGGGCTGCGGCTGTGGGGCGAGGCCATGGATCCCGGATGATGGGTATAAGTGATAAATTTGCTACATGCTTCGGGCTTTCTGATTAATATATTCAATGAGTACATTCCATATTTATAGAATTAATAATTAATGAATCTGATACAATGTTTTTTTCATACCTGCATGTTTACTTTTGTGCAGTGTACGACCTTTCTGTGGAATTAATAATTAATGAATTTGTAGCTCTAAGATGTTTTTCAACTCAATATCTCTATTAAATACTTCACCAATTTTCATTCGGTAAAGTTGCATTATAATCAGTGAAGAATAATCACAGGATTTCTAATCTCGCGACGAGCTAAGCCTATTTTTTTTCGTTTTTTTTTTCTGCAAACCGGAAGTGAATGTCCCAGAGAGTGGACGACCGGAAAACCACGTATTGCACTTACGGTGAAAGCTGATGTGTTAATCCGGGTACTAAATGAACAATACATATTTATTAATTATGCCATTAGTAGTATTATCCTAGTGTATCCTCTGTGAAACTATTTCAATCTAAACGTTAGTTTGGACTGTTTCGCGGTTACCTGAACTTGAAATATTGAGAATTGTGGTATTATAGAGGATGACCGCACCCCCACACGGGTAATTTTTATTTAAAAACTACCTCACCCTCATCAAAAAGCCTTAATGACAGAGGGTAAAACAGCAACAAATCAATGTGGGGCAAAACTATGGGAATTGAGCGACAGTAAAAGAGGAGAAGAGGGTTGGAAGAAAACAGTGATTGAAAGTAAAGGTGGGTGATGTCGAAGTAATGGGCTGGGAGTGAGGGGGGGTGAGAAAACATCACATGTAGGATGGGGCATACCAAGAGACTTTGTTTGCTTGAAGCCCGGTGTGGGAAAGACTGCGATTGAACTGCCTCCGTTAAGGCAGTTTCACCAAACAAGAAAAAATAACAAAGAGTGGACATGCACTGAAACGCCTGATTTTTGTAGATTAACCAGCAAGAGAGTTACTGGAAGAAAAATTGAGGGAGGTCGGCCAGATCTGAGAGAGAGATGGGCGCTAGACTGGATGACGAGGTGGTAAAACGTAGAGCAACTACTTGTCTGTAATGTGCAGAGCATCAGTCTTTGTTCTTTGCGTCTCATTGTACGCAGATGCCAAAGGATGTGTTGCAGGTTCAAAGTGCTTCCAGATCATGAAGACCAGTGATAACGAAAGATCTCAGAGAATGATCTTGCTGATTGTTGTGTTCTACCGTGATTGGAGCAACTGAAGAGTTAGCCACTGATACGGGCAGTGCAAAGGAGAAAGGAAGACCTAAGTGAAGGCCCCCTTTGTAAGAAGAGGTAATTTCCAAAACTACCATTCTTTACTGTTTTGCCCAAAAACAATTCAGACATTTGCCATAATGTATGTCACTAGATACTCGTATATGTTGTGGAGCAAATGAAGGTCAGGCAAATAAGGCAGGACAGAAACGTTTTGCCAGTAACTTTGTTATGTAAAACTGGTTTTGTTATGCTCAGCGGAAATTGGAAAAACATCAAAGAAAGGACAGGAAGCTGGTGTAAATGAAGATGTGGTTGGCGAAAGAGGATGCTGTAAGTGAGAGAGAAAAGGCAAGATTAGGAAGTCGTATATAGGGGGAGTGAGACTGTGGAAGGAAGAGCCGAGAAGAGATTGAATTGTTTTGGCAGAGAGAGAAGAGAGGAAGAGAGAGAGAGAGAGAGAGAGGAGGACGGGACAGGGACAGGGACAGGGACAGGGACAGGGACAGGACAGGATCAGGGGAACAGGACGAGATGGGATGGGGGCAAGAGGAAGTAGTGAGGAGAGAGGAAGGCAAAATCCAAAATGAAGGATGTGGTGGTGGTGAACAGCTGTCTTTAAGAACCTGCGAAAAGAAGAATGACATTGAAGAGATTGTGAAAAGTTACTTCCACAGGCAGGAAAAGGGGAACAGAATGAGTGGAAGTGAGCAGAGTTCTGGATTTAGTGGTTCACCAGAAAGGGGGTTGATGGTGGACATGTTGTACCCTGCAGGAATCTGGGGGTGGGCAGGACAAAGACGTAAGAGCAGAGGTGCAGGCCAGCACGGGGGCATAAGAAGACAGAGCCAGCGACTTGTCTGCGATGGCGAAGTGATGGACTCCAAAGAAGTGTCATGTGCAGGAAACAGATACCCTGTAGACCCGTTTAGACCCCTTTAGAACCACACCTTACAACATCTATCACATCTTCTTGCAATATAAGGAATGTACTTTTTCAGCAAGTAAACGGCAACTCTCCACCACAGAGCTGAGCTGGACAGAATTCCAATATTGCTCAATGAATTGGTTCACTCAGTCAAGAACCTGGAAGCAATATTGTTTATTTGGATTTACAAGTAATTGTGCTATGCAATGACATCTTTTTTGTTGTTTCTTGATACGTTATGTTTTGATCCAATGCGCTAAACATGGTAAAGAATTCAATCTCCTTTTGAAAATGCCATTATATTTTTGTCAGTCGTTGCATTCATGGTTGACTTAGTCTCACAACAATAAAAAAATAATTTTCAGATGATGAAGGTTCCAGACATTTGAATGAAACTGTGAGTCACATTTACTGACAATTTTTTTCATTTACCCAATGATTCATACAAAGGTAATGTATTGTTTCTAATTACTCAAATAAATATGCTTATGAGTATAAATTAACTCGTATAAATATAAATGTGTTATTATCTGATGAGATTGTATATACTAGTGCGTGGCCGTACGTGCAAAAAAAAACAAAAAAAAAACTTTCAAACCGCGTGCCAGAAACAACACCACAGGCCGTTCCTTCGATCTCGCGTGGCCATACGTGCATGCCCGTACGTGCGTGGTCGTACGTGCGTGGCCGTACGTGCAAAAAAACCAAAAAAACTTTCAAAACCGCGTGCCAGAACAACAACCCAACAGGCCGTTCCTTCGCTCTCGTAAACGGCGATGGATTGGGGCATTGTGTTTATCTATAAATGCGCATAAGAAATCGAGAAATTATTAGAATACAGTAAGTCATCACTATCCGGAAGTAGTGCGTTGCCCCGTACGAATGTTCACATGCATTCCACGAATTTCGCTTTCATTGAAGTACAACTGCTGTGATACTTACACACACAGAGTTAATTAAAATCAAGTTTACCTCCCTGTCTTTGCCAGCCATGAACATTCGGCTGCCATTGACCATTGCCACTCTTATGCCACGGTAACTAAGGCGCCCTTTCCCATCGCCACGCCTACGCAGCAACGTGTCCTGTCATTGGTTTGGTAATAAATGGCCGCAGCAACGTGTCCTGTCATTGGTAACTAAGACGCCTTCCCCATCGGCCACGCCTACGCAGCAACGTATCCTGTCATTGGTTTGGTAAATAAATGGCCATAACTTGGGAAGCACTTGTCCGATTAATATCAATCCTTGAAAAAGGCACATACTCAGGTCCCCAGCAATATAGCTGCAAGTTTTAATTAGATCGGATCAGTGGTTGTGGTTGTCGAGAAACAGCGGTCTCACACACACACAACACACACACCACACACAACACCACACACACACCACACACAACACACACACACACACACACACACACACCCACACACAACACACACACCCACACACACACACACACACACACACACACACACACACACACACACACACACACACACACACACACACCACACACACACACACCACACACACCGAAAATGACCAAATATCACGACTTCAAAAATGAAGTGAAAATATCCTGGAACTGAAGATCACCAAAATTATACCAGTGATCATGGAGCAACGTGAATGATGAATAAGAACCTTCCAGAGATCTGAAACACCATTGTTGGGATTATTAATACAAATAAACTGCAGTTGTAAGCTGTCTGGCCTCAGTGACGATCCTGAAAAGAAGCCCCCGGAACAACACTTTGAGAACAAACAACATTATCGCTTGGCTCATGAATTTTGACCCCACCCCCTCTTACCGAAATGGAGGTGGATTTTTTTATCTTGCCAAAACGAAAGTTTTTTGCAAGATATGTTAGTCAGTCTGTATGTTTTTTTTTTGTTTTTTTTATTGTTGTAATCCGGAAAAAAAATTCTGCAGAGCACAGTTTTCATTGGAAATTTTTGTAACTTGGCATATCAGAGGCCTATAGAGGTCCTTTCAGTGCATAAAATTTTGAAGGTCAAGGTCAAAGGTCAAGGTCACTTTGTCGCAAATCAGGGTAATCGACAAAACCTTATTTTTTTGAGTAATTTTGATCGGATCGTCTTCAAACTTCATGGAATATAGTTCATGGTCTGGCGCTCAGCTGATTAATTTTTTGGTGGCGATTGGCCTTGACCTTCATGTGTTTTTTTTTGTTTGTTTGTTTGTTTTTTTTTTGTCTGTATCACGTATAAATCACTCTGCAGAGCACAGTTTTCATTGGAAATTTTTGTAACTTCGCATATCAGAGGCCTATAGAGGTCCTTTCAGCGCATAAAATTTTGAAGGTCAAGGTCAAAGGTCAAGGTCACTTTGTCGGCAAATCAGGGGAGTCGACGAAACCCTTATTTTTTGAGTAATTTTGATCGGATCGTCTTCAACTTCATGGGAATATAGTTCATGGTCTGGCACTCAGCTGATTAATTTTTGGTGGCGATTGCCTTGACCTTCATGGTTAGCGCCTAAGGTCAAACATATTTGACCCAAGGTCAAATTTTCAAGTTTTAGGAACCAATCGTGTAGTACTCAAATTGAACACCTCGATGAGTGCTTTCTAGATATGTAAGCTTGAGACATTATGACGTCATTTGGTGACTTTATGAGCAACCGCATATTTTTCATGGTTACTCTGTAGAACGATTCTCATCGAATCTCTCGTAGGCAGATATTCCTCAAGGAGTCCACTCCTGGTGGATAGCAGCTCTGTTCACCTTAGTGTGACCTTAAAGAAGTCACACGTGGTCACCTTTTGGCAAGATACAGATCACCCTACGGGTGACATTGGTTTATTTTTTGTTGTTTGTTCACAATGTGGAGGCTCGTATAAGAGCTGACAGACAGAACGTATAACAAAGAGAGTAGAGGAAGGACAAAACAGTGGGGAACAGAGACATGAGGTCTGTGGAAGGGAGAGGGATGGGGTGGGGTACACAGGGTAAACAAGTTGACACTACAGGGACTTTCAGGCCTTACATGACAGGGACTTTCAGGAAGAGAAAGCAGGGAATTTGAAGGAGGTGGGATTGGGGTGGATTAACATGGGTTGAAAAGATCATGGTTTTGGATGGGAAAGATAAGAGATGGTGGTGAACAGCTGTTTTGAAGACCTGGAGGGAAGGGTGGGATTGAAGGGAGTGTGGGAGTTTGTTCCAGAGGCAGGAAAAAGAGGAATGAAAGAGTAAAGGTGATCATTGATTCTTGATTTTGGTAGTTTCATCAGAAGGGGGTTGCTGATGGACCTTGAGCACCCTGCAGAAATATGGAGGGACATTCACAGACAGAGTAGGGGGGGGGCAAGGCCAGAGAGGGGACGGTAGAAGACAGACAGACCACCGAACTGCCTGTGGTGACAGTGAGAGACCCAAAGACTCAGCTTCATCGTGGGAGATACCAATGTTCCTAAATGCCTTTGTTTCCACAGTGTGAAGCTGAGAAAGGTATGAGGTGGGAGCACCAGCCCAGAGGTGAGAACAGTACTCCATCAGGCTGCGGATGAAAGCTTTTATGTGGTCAGGAGCTCAGGTGTGCCCAGGGAAGGACGACACACGACGGAGGATGCCCAGTCGGCGACTGGATTTGGAGGCGAGCTTGAAATATGGCTTTCCTTGAGAAGATCATGGCAGATAGTGAGACCCAAAAGCTTGAATGAAAGGCTTTCTACAAGAGGATTGTTGAAAGGGGATGGTGGGGGGGGGGGGGGGTTCTAGAAGGTCCTTCAGAAAGACAGTGAGAGTGTGAGATTTGTCAGGATTGAAAGACATGTTCAAATGTTCGATCAGCTTGTGATTTTATCCAGATTTGCAGGAGATTGAAGAGGCTGCTGTTGCTGATCTGAGGGATGGTAGATGGTATGGCAGAGGGTGAGTTATCAGAAAGAGATAAAGAGGATTTCCAGAGAGTTGGAGAGATCATTGATGAAAACCAGAAAAAGCACAGGGCCCAGAACACTGCCTTGAGAAACTCCAGCCTGCACAGGAAGAGGGCATGAGATAATTCCATGAAGGGCCGCACGTTGACTGAGTGAGACAAGGAGAGAAGTCTGCGAGCCTTGAGTGGAGATTCACTTGCACACCATAGGAAGAGTGTTGTGTGAGCATGGCGGGGTGCCAGACCGTATCAAAAGCGCATGATATGTCGAGGGAGATGACTGAATCATTTCTGGCATTGAGAACATCCATCCATTGTTGGAAAAGCAAAAGCAGCATGTCCAGGAGAGTGACCTGGTCTAAATCCAAATTGATGATCGGCAATCAAGCCATTGGAGAAGAGGAGGGATTTTATGTCAGAAACGATGATAGATTCCATGACCTTCCTGATGATTGGGAGCAGGCTGTTTGGTCTGTAGTTGTCGCGATTTCTTTTGCACCATTTTTTATGCAGAGCAATAATGCTTGCTGATTTCCAAGCAGATGGCAGATGACCTTGAGTAAATTAGAGGGTGAATGGAATGGAGAGAGGGTGAGCAAGAGTATCAGAGCAGGTTTTTAGGACACGAGGACTGATGCTGTCTGGACTGGTTGCAGAATCTGAGTTTGGGTTTGACAGCAATCTCTCCACCTTGTCAGGAGTAAAGGTCCAGGAACAGCTGCCTGAAAAGGTCCAGGAACAGCTAAGTGTGACTGGGTAAGGTGGTATAGAAAGCGATGGGTTTGGGACACAAGATTGCGAAAGAAACACAGAGTTTAGACAATTCAGCCTTTTCACATGCAGTGTCAGCTGTGCAGACATTTAAGGCAAGGGAGGATCGAGGGGAACATACACCAGAAACTGACTTAACCAGACACCACCAGAATTTGGAGGAGGGAGACAGGTTTGAGAGTTCAGACTTGAGATTTCATTGATGTTTCCTGGATCTCCTGAGGGTACTGAGGGTACTCCAACACACTTGTTCCAAGCTTTGTGGAAGGAATTGAGATTGCCTTCAGAAGGATTTGCCTTCCATGAGGCGAAGGCAAGTTGTTTTAGGACGACTGCCTCGCCACAAGCTTCTGTGTACCATTGGTGGGAGGAAGGCAAGGATAACTGAAGACGAGATTGGATAAATCTGTGCATGAGAAGAGAGCAAATTTCTTTGAAAGAATTCCCAGGATGAGTTGTCACAGAGAGTGTAAATGGGAGACCAGTCTAGAAGTTTGATGGCTGCTTGAAGTCCCTGCCAGTCGGCCTGAGTGAAATGCCAGACTCATCGGCACTGAGGTGTTCTCTAATAACGGCCAGAGAGATGACCACTTTAACAAGAAATATGGTCAGATGAACCGATTGGAGTAGAAAGAAAAACAGCCTACATTTTCTGGGAAATTCGTCAAAATCAAATCCAGCAGAGATTGAGTACCATTGGCTGAGAACCGGGTCAGGAAGTTGACAGATTGTGTCAGTCCCAATGAGTCGCAGAAATCCTTTGCTGAAGTGCCATGGCAGGTGAGAGAGGTACCCACACACAGGTAACTGGCATGATGGCAATTTGAAGTCATACATATGAGGAAAAGAGAGTTTTGATGAGTGGATAGAAGTTGATCCATGTTTCAGCAAGCGAGATATAAATGGAGTCATCACTGTTTGGTGGACGGCACAAGACGTATAAACTACAGGGCACTCGGAAAGCGCCTAATTCCACCACTCATTGCCTGGCCCAGTGGAACATATCGAGCCAATTACTTTATGAAATATTATGTCATTTATTGTGTTTAGCCCCATTTCTCAATGGTGAAGAATCACTTTAAAAACAAAATATTTCTCATATCCGTATCCGGATTCCGATCTTCACAAAAATTGCATCAATTTGTCCTTGTCACACACCCAACGCATCACCCAATTTTCGTCTGTATCCGTCTGAAACTTTTGAAGACGACATGCGATATATTGCTTTCGCCCGATCTCTCATTGGTGAAGAATCACTTACTAAATTTTCGGATCCGCATTCGGATCTTCACCAAAATAGTATCAATTCTTCCTTGTCACACAACCAACGTGTCCACCGAGTTTCGTCCGCATCCGTCGACAACTTTTTGAGATATTGTGCTATTTATCATTTTTGGACCTCTCTCTTCGGTGAGGTCAGGTATGGGTGCATGCGCAGAGCAGCTCGTCGCTGTGTCCACTTTCCGCCGGTACTCCAGGGCCTCCGTCTGGCCATCCCCCAAGCAGATGCCTGGCCCATCCCCATCTCCTTGAGATGCCGATCAACCTGCTGCAAACCACGAGGCACGTGGTCGGTCCATTGGCCTCCTCCACTCACGAGACTCCCTCGCTGAGAGAATCTGGTGAGTAGGATCACCGTCAGGAAAACGAGCCACATTTCCATACAGCCGCAGCTGACGCTCACGGACTATGCAGGTAACAAATCTCATTTGAGTCTATCTCAGCAATCGCTCGTTGGACACAAAGTCCGACCAGCGATAGCCAAGGATTCTCTGAAGAGACCTGGTACCAAAGGAATTAAGTCTCCGTCTCAGATCCTTGGTCAGAGTCCAAGTCTCGCATCCATAGAGCAAAGACTGGAAGCACCAAGGACCTGAAGACTCGGACATTCGTCCTCCGGCACAGGTACCGGCAGCGCCACACCCCATTATCCAGTGAATCCATGACTCCCCAGGCCCAACCCAACGTCTATTGACCTCTGACTCACGGCCGGCAGAGACATGAATATCACTGCAGGTAAGTTAATCTCTCCATGATCTCAACATCCTCACCACAAACAGGAACAGCAGGATAGCAGCATCCAAGATGTCATTGAAAGCCTGGATCTTAGTTTTGACCCAGGAAACCCGTAATCCCAGCGGCTCCGACTCCTCATTCAGCTCCTCGAGGGCCCCCGAAAGGATATCAAAAGTCTCTGCAAAGATGACTGCATATCTGCGAAATCAAGGTCAGAGATCTTGACATTCCCAAACGATGCACCACAGCTTGATCTCTCCGACATCCTCCCTGGAATCCAGTCCATACAAGTGCTGAAAAGTGGGAGCCAGTACACACCCTGACGAACTCAGTAACAACTGGAAATAAGTCAGAGATGGTACCACCACATCTCACAGCACTCTCAGTACCAGAGTAGAGTTCAGACATCAGATCGATCAGTTTTGTTGCACCCACGAAGACCAAGAATCTCCAGATGGCATTGAATCGAAAGCTTTAACATAGAGATCAACATACCTGCAAGCAGCCCCTGCCGAAACTCTCGTCTGCGTTCGGTGAGGACCCGAAGAGCAAGATATGGTCAATCGTTGACCTCTTTGGTGTAAAGCCTGATTCCTCTGGACGCTGGTGCTCAAGCAGATGGTGGCGAACCCTATCAAGAATTATCCGAGCAAAGACCTTGCCCAGCACTGAGAGCAGCGTCACCCTCGGTAGTTATTGCAGTCTTGGCGATCACCCTTCCCTTTCCAGAGAGGGACAACAAGGCCCCTCTTCAGTCAGTGGGATGATGCCTGTGTTCCAAGCAGAGCACAGAAATGCATGCAACGACACGAGTGCAGCATTTCCACCAGCCTTGAGAAGTTCAGCATGGATGCCACAGATCCCTGGAGTTTTACCCCATTTCAACCGGTTCACCACAGCCTGTGTTTCCACAAGCGAAGGTGGACACCAGTTGATTGGAGGGTCAGCAACAGGGATTGTAACACCCTGACGTCCAACTCGACAGCTGGTGGATCAGCCTGGTACAACCGCTCAAAGTAACCGGCCCAGCGGGCCTTCACTTCTGACTCCTCTGTCAAGAGCCCACCACCCTCTGCTCTAAACTGTAGTACACCGACGGATGGGCTTGGATGAACACAATGCGCTAATTCCCCTGTAAGCAGGATGAGAATCACTTGACACAAGGTGATGCTCTACCCCCTCACAGATTCTTGCACATAGGCCTCCTTGTCCACCCTTCGCGCATGTACAGTTTTACGCCTCAGCTCCTGAACAGCTCAGCGCTGCCATTCAGCCTTGCCCTGCGACTCTGCTCAATGGTATCCATTGTCCCTTGAGAGACAAAATTCTTCTTTGCCCATGGTGAATTCTAAGACATCCACCGGCAACATCAAGGACGGTGGTCTTGAAGGCACTAAACAACTCCTCAGGACCTCCAAAGCACCCAGACTCCTCAAATCTCCACTCAGCTTGTTGGCAAACTCCTCAGCATCCTCTCATCCTTGAGCTTGCCACATCCAGCCTCGGCTGGGATGGTACCATTCTCCTGGATTTAAGGTGCAACTTCAGAGTTGCTACAACGAGCCTGTGGTCAGTATTGAGGAACTGAGCACTGGTAGACCCTGCAGTTCTGGATCATCCTCCAGCGACCATCACCGAGGACATGATCAATCTCCTTTGCCACACCGCCAGCGTTGGAATACCAAGTCCAGCATATGTGCTTGTGGCGCTAAAACCATGAACCGGCCACCCTAATCCATGACTTCTTGCAAAGTCAAGGAACTTAGTGCTATTCTGGTTCTAGTTTCCTGACCATGGGCCAACACACGTCTCATAACCATCCTTTCAGTTCCAGTCGATGCATTGGAAATCCCCCAAGACAAGAAGTGTATCTCGTCTGGGGCACTGATCAACCACAGACTCGAGCGTGGCGTAGAATGCATCCTTCACGGTGAGATCACTCGCCTCAGTCGGAGCATAAACAGAGACCAGGGAAATGACACCTAAGGAGTGACGAATCCTTAGTCTCATAATACGCTCGTTGACCGGTGTTACCTCCATTATCATTGGAGTCAGCTTGTTGGACACAGCTACAGCAACTCCTTGGGAATGGTAACCATCAAAGCGACCAGACCAATAGTAGGTGTAACCACCCACATGATCTCGCCGCAATCCGGTCTCCGAACCTCAGAGCGTGCTGCATACCGATGTCCAAACGCTTCAGCTCAATGATAAAGAGACAGGTGATCATCCTCTCTTAGGGATAGGACATTCCAGGCACCCACCCGAAGGGACCGCCTCAGGTTAAACCAAGGAGACCGCTGTCTGGTGGACGACACATCAGCACCACTCCGACACACTCTCCCGCAATCTGACCCGGGAATGTTACCCCGTGGTTTCCCTCATATCATCAAGGATTGGAGGTCCCGAAGGCTTTGCCTCAATCCCGTCATCCGGTGAGTTGCCCTGCGAAGGGAAGCTGCACAGGAGGTACTCCCACGGAGTGGGTTTTCAGATTTCTTTGCAACACATT
>JAXMNL010000214.1:39378-49534 GCA_035128595.1 Eptatretus atami | reverse complement strand
TGGTTTTTCGATTTCTTGCATTTTTGTGTTTTGTGAATGAAGGGTTTTACGTGGCCGGAGTGCAAATCCTGCCACCAACCTCCTTATCAGAAGTAACTCAACTGCAAGGAGGACGTCCGCAGACACAGTTGGGCATTAGATATGGATGGCCGTTGGCTCATAAGGAGCCCCCTGCCCTTTGACAGGTTTTTTTTTTAATCCTGTTGGGTGTCCATATCCAAACATCCTCCTCACCAAAAAACCTGAGTGGAGATGGTTTCATCACCGACACACCCGACCATGGAACAGGTTAGTACAGGTTTACATAATACCTGTAGCAAGTCACAGATCTAATCTGGCCTAACCTGACACCAATGGTGAAGAATCTCTCTCAATGGTGAAGAATGACTTAAAAAATTATTGTAGCCGGATTCAAATATGGATCCGGATCTTCACCAAAATCTCATCAGTTCTTCATTGTCACATACTCAACCTGTCCACCAAATTTCATTCGAATCTGTCCACAATTTTTTGAGACATCCTGTACACAAACACAGACAAACAAACAGATAGACAGAAAAGGGTGAAAACATAACCTCCTTCCACTTTGGTGGCAGAGGTAACAAGAGGTGGGAGCGTAGGGGAAGCTGGAGCCAGAGATATTCCTGGTGTTGTGGAGGATTGAGGGCAGTGCATGGGAGAGGAATAGTGTTTTTGATAAAGAATGCATCTCCACTACCAGGACGAGGCTCAGGTCTATCATACGGAGGGGGAGTAACTTGGGAGAGAAACTAAGGAGTCAGAGATGTCTTGAAGGAGGAAAGTTTATGTTAAGCAGATTACATCTGGTTTGTCAGTGGCAACCTGTATGGAGAGATCTGTCAGGTTTGAGCGAAGGCCCCAGATGGTTGAGTTCCACACCGTTAAGGAAGAGGGAAGGGAGGAGTGCAGGGCTGGGGGGGCGAGGGCTGGGGAGAGAGTGGGAGGGTTGACAATGGAGGAGAGGTGGAGGTAGGAGAGAATGTTGATCGTGTGTCGGGGATTGCACAAGAGCGAGAGACGAGGGTCAGACGGGAGGAGGACAACGGCTTGGTAGAGAAGAGATGAGTCACAGTGGTGAGTATTTAGAGAGGGGGCAAAGGAAGTAGGAAATTGGAGGGAGGTGGGAAATGAGTTGGAAGAGAGAATGTGGGGGAAGGAGGAAACTTTGTGGATATGAGGGGTGGGCAGCTTTGAGAAGGGGGAGAGAGGGGGGAAATTGAAGGGGATGGGCGAGGGGGAGAATTGAGGGAGAATGGTCATGGGGGAGAATTGAGGGAGAAGGATTAGGGGGTGCTTCTGAGAAGGGTGAGGAGAAGTTTAGATGGGGAAGAGAGAGGAAGCTTTGAGGGAGAGGGGAGACGATGAGAGCAGGCACGGCCATGGGGGGAGGGAGAAGGGAGAGGTGGGGAGAGGGGAAGGATGAGACTTGGTAGTGGTATGGTGAAGAAGGGAGCTGGCAGGAGGCACAAGTTTTGAGGGTTGGGTAGAGGGGAGGCAGCTTTGACAAGTGGGAGTGATGGGGGAGATTAGAAAGGGAGGGGTGAGGGGGGAGAATTGGGGAGAAAGGTGTGGGGGAGCTTTTGAGAAAGGTGAAGGGAAGCTTTGAGGAAAAAGAGAGAAGTTTGCTTTGAAGAGGGCGGAGGTGGCTGAATGGAGATTGAGGGATGAGAGGGAAGCTTTGAGAGTGAGCGGAGACAATGAGAACAGGCATGGTCATGGGGAGGTTGGAGAAGAAGGAGGGGGAATGGATAGGGAAGAGATGAGACTGGGTGGAGGTATGGTAAAGCTAAGGACGGGTGGAGGGAGGAATAGATTTGGGGTGGGTGGGAAGAGGAGTAGGTGTGATGAGAGGAAAGAGGGAACGTGCTTGAGATATTGAGGAGTGTATTGAATGAGACATTGAGATACTTGTAAGGTTGGAGCAGGACCCACAAATATTTGAAAATCATACAGTTTGGGATACCAGGGGGAACTTTATTAAAGCATAGGGCATTGGAGAGGAGTGAAGAGAGGAGGTAGGATGTGGGGCAAGATGGGAGGAGTTAGGAGGAGGTAGATTTAAGGAGATGGGATGAATTTACACTGAAGTTGGAAAAATAGCGATTGGAAGACGAACATGTATTGCAAAATGGAATTTAATTTTTTTTTCGGTCAGAGATTCATTTAATTACATTGGAGGATGGATGGAGTTCAAAGAGATTTAGAGAATGAAGGAAGCATTGTAACAGATGAAATTTTTTGACATGGGATGAAAAAAGGTTCGAAAATAACTCAGGGTTTTGAAGAAGGAGAAGAGCATGCAGAAGAGAGAGAGTCAAACATTGTCAGAGACTTATTTATTTATTTTGAAAATTAGGGAAGATGGGGCAGAGTAAAGGAAGAGTTTGAAGGAAAAAAATCATGAAGGTGAGTGGTGCATACCTTCACAATCAAAGTGGGATTGGAAATGTGAAGGCAAAGAAGAAGGAAGAAGAAAAGTCTGCAGAGGAAGTAATGTGGTTACGGAGGGAAATGCGAGAAGGGAGATGATCTTATATTTGTTTTATTTTATTTTTATATTTTATTTTAAGACATGAAACAGAGGGTAGAGTTGGGAGGATTGAGGGAGTGATAGAGGGATAGTGGGGAAAAAACTGGAAGATGATAAGGAGAAAAATACGACAAACAGATCCACACAGACGGAAGAAGGTACACCAAAGAAACCTGATATGAAAAGACGACAAATACTCACCAATTTGCACAAGTTTTAACACAAGACCAAACTAGAAACATACAGTAAACACAAGGTAACAAAACAACAGTAAAAACATGACGAAAATGACCGGAAAACTTGTATTTGAGAAAGTCGGCAGAGACCCTGAAGAGGAACCGCCACCATCGCTCAAGAACGCAGAAGTCAAATACTTGGATATTTCAAGACCTGGGAGTACTTC
Source organism: Eptatretus atami (assembly GCA_035128595.1). Taxonomy (NCBI): domain Eukaryota; kingdom Metazoa; phylum Chordata; class Myxini; order Myxiniformes; family Myxinidae; genus Eptatretus; species Eptatretus atami. Next base: position 46,580 of record JAXMNL010000214.1, on the reverse strand, counting down.
TGTTCCACCTTCTGAAACACGCATATGGAGATGCCGTAACAGCCAACAACACCACCCCCCACACACGTACCTATGAAGATAGCAGGGGCCTTCAAAAATTCCCCGGTCCCTTTTCTTGTCTTCGTATACAGGGTGTACCAAAAGTCACCTCGGGAATTTAGAAATTCAATAACATTTCTGTTTTTTAATAATTTGTTTTCTTTTCATTCTTTTCAGAATTTAGATTAACATTTGGAAATTACCCATGGAAAAATTCACAACTGAACAAAGAACCAAAATCGTGGATTTTTATTTTAAATTTCATCGATCAATTATTCTCACCCAAAGAGCATGGACACCGAATAATTTCGCGAAATTCAGAAATTTCTTGGCCATCACGTTCTCCTGATTTGACGCTTCCGGATTTTTTCTTTGGGGTCACCTAAAGGAGCGTGTTGTGTTGTTGTTCTTCTTTCGGCTGCTCCGTTAGGGGTCACCACAGCGGATCATCCGTTATGATCCGCATACTGATTTGGCACAGGTTTTACGCCGGATACCCTTCCTGACGCAACCCTGGTCGCCTCTTACGACACAGGGACAAGGATTGGGTTTCGCCATGATTCCGGGCTGCCCTAACCCTCTCATAGCGCGGCCCAGCACAGAGCGCCCGTCTCAAGCGATCCTCCAACCCAAGCCTCCGAGTAGCGGATTACAGGCGCACGCCACTACGCCCGGTCTAAAGGAGCGTGTGTGTATACATCAATAAGCCCATACAATTCAGCAGCTCAAGGACATCTGTGCAGAAATTCGAGGCTGCAGCCAGAGTTATTGTCCGCTGTTATGGAAAATGCTGTCGAAAGAGCCGTCTCTGCGAAGCCGAAAATGGAGGACATCTAAGCTGCATCATTTTTTCATAATAAAGCAAATTTATCTCCATTTTGTAAATTTTCTTTTGGTGTAAATATAAACATAAATTATTAAAAATCAGAAATGTTATTTAATTTCTAAATCCCGAGGTGACTTTTGGGACGCCCTGTATAATACCGCCTCCCACTCCTCTTTATTTGCGTTCTTCAAAACAAAAGGGTAAATTGTTATATCGACATATTACATATTTCTTCAGTTGAATATTCACTCTTTATGCATGAATGACTTCCCAGAAAGCACGATCGAAAACTTGAAGTGAATGTCCGACAGTTCATGGTTTATTACGGTGGGTCGTTTGCCAGTCGTTTCAACTCTTAAGTGATTATGAGTTACTAATTGTGTTAATAAATTATCGTAAGTTAATTATCTTCTTCATGAAGCATCTTATATACACATCAATCAAAATAGCGGGATGTCGGATATATATTGTTACAATTGTGGTGGTGTCAGGCTTGCTGTCCAACCAATCGGTGGGAAGGATTGTTACAGAAACATGCACGCACTAACAAGCGTTTAATTATATAGATTGTATGTATGGAATAAATTTGATGGGCATGTAAAATTTTCCAATGTTCTGTGTGTTGTTGTGAGAGCGTTACATGGCCATTAGATATGAAATGACTGTCAAATAATATCTTGAACCACATTTATGTATCTAACAGATTTTTAGCTGCCTGGATATCCATGATTTACTCAGATGTGCGAGTGTTTGTCAATTGTGGAAGACGTGCACTCTGTCTCCTATGCTTTGGAGCAAGGTACGAGGGTTTGTTTGTGAGACAATGGATTTTATTGACTGAAAGTTAATGAGATTATGTTTACCACTGTGGGAAACGAGGTGCAGCTGACATTTTCAGCATTAGCCGTTTGCTAGAGTGAAAATTTAGCATTGTAATGGACTCAGTCTTCCTAACAGGTGACACGAGATTGCCGGAGATTAACTCCCAAGATTGCGGTGGAGGCATTCTGCACAGCATGGTGACTGCATGGTGCAATGTGGTTATGATAAATTATTTTGGTCATGTGGAGGTTTCGTCGCAGACACTCATTTTTACAGGTGAATTTGGTTACACGAGAAGGCGTATCCGTGGCTCAAAATCCACAGTGAATATATTTTTAAACGCAACAGTTTTAATAAATAATTCCTGGGAAGAGGATACAATATGGAATCAATTAATAATAAAGACCATTTAGAAAACCTGCAGGCATGCTCAACTAGACAGAAATGGTCTCGAAGCATAAATGTTAAGCTCACGTATCACACACAGATTTGTTCAGTGACACAGACAGTTACAAGAGGGACAGATGGAGAGGTAGATATAGAGGTATGTAACTATTAAGGTATGCCTTCATGCGACATTGGCGAGGCACAAAACAGTTGGTGTTTCCTCTCCTGGAACGAACTGCTTGGTTGACATAGGATGGTATATCAATAGCAACTTCATGGTGTCCTGCCTTGTAGAACCTAATTAGCCATCGTCAATATTGCAATGAAGGCCACCCAAGGAGTGCAACATTGACGTAATGCTGGAGGTTCTGGCATAGTCATTAGAGACAAACCTTGCTGCACATCTTTGTACCATTTCCCGTTTGTTTTTTACACGGTAGACTTGGTGGGGATCCCAAACTAATGCTGCGTACTCTGTTTGGATGTACCAATGCCTTGTATGCAACTATCTTAACTTTTGTGTCACTTTTGTCAGTGAAGCCTTTATCTTTGTCCCTTGATTGAATCTCTCCCTGATGTCATTGATGTATCAGAACAATAAGGTGGCCGAGAACGGTCCCTGGGGGGGGGGGGGGGACCGTTCTAACTGGTAACTGGTATTAGTTGAGATGTTCTCGATAAATAACATGTTGACTTCTCTTGATTAATAAAACATTGACTTCTCTTGGTTAGCCAAGTATCTATCCATTTCAAGGTTTCACATATTATTCCATAGTGATTGATTTTATTCAGGAGTTTTTTGATGTGCCACAGAATCAAATGCTTCACTAAATTCTCGTATCTACATTTCAATTTGTGCTCTGGGTTCTGGGCTAAGGTCATGCATGATTCTTCCACAGTGTTCACAAATTGTCCCACAAGAGTGCCTTTCAAAAAGCCAGTAGCGCGAAACTTTGTGGATTTTTTAAAACGATCTTTAAAATCATTGTTTTATTAAAATTGAAGTATAGAAGGGGGTTCGTAATGAAAAAAGAAAAAAAGAAAAAATGTTTGTGGGTTTCCCCTTCATGGATTCACTCTATCGGGATGAATTTATTGAGGCTAGGTTTGCGGATTGCGGTCATGCGCTCAAATAATCGTGGGTTGGCGAACTATTTTCCACATATTATTCACATAATTAACATGGGCAATCAACACAATAACTCCCTCAAACCCTCCAACATCATCACAACCATCATCTCTCACATATCATCATCTTCAATCAACTCGTCTTTATCATCAGGCCCTTATCAACATCACCATCCCATTATTGGATCAAGTGTATCATCATCTACAAGAATAAATGTGAGTGTGTGTCAGTGTATCAATCTGTGTGTGTGTGTGTGTGTGTGTCTTCTGCATAACTCCAACCAATGAAACCTTGCAGCCAAAAACTGTGCATACACACTACGGGAACTCCAAGGAAGTGCATGAGTGAAAATTGGGTGTTTGGGTTCATTAAAACACCCATTTTGAAGTAATTAATGGCCTTATTTAATTACTAGTATGTAAGACCCGTCGCTTCGCTGACGGAAATACCAATCTTTGCTGTGATGGCTAATCAATAGGGCAGAAGAAACAGGATTCCAAGGAGTTTGGTGATGACCTGTGTCGCAATTTGACATTTGCAGTTTTGCATGTGTGCCCATGTACCCATGAAAAAAGAATTAAAAAAAAAAAAAATTTTTTTTTGTCACAAATCTTCCCGAGAGTTTCTTGACTCCACCGTAGTTCGGTTTATGAAATCTGTTAATCTGTTCTCAGTTATAACATGACAAACGAACAGACACACGGCTCCTTTTCTAATATTGATATTGTTACGGCTCTTGGAAATTCGCAAACACCATAAAGGTCCGTAGGTGAGATATATTCTTAAGTACATGTGTAGTTAGCCCAAACCCCATTGTAAAGAGGGAATTAATGTGATTCATTCGGCTGCGATCCTTTGAGTTAGGGTGTTTTCTGTTGTCTCCTTTTGTTTTGATACAACAACAACAACAACGCCAGCAGCCAAAACCTACCTTCACCACTCGCTACCGCAAACCTCACATCACCGCCATTCCAAACAGCGCCATGGCCATCGGACAACCGCCGAAACCCTCCACCACCTTCTCCTACGGCCATTCCCGCACCACCTGTGGGACGCCGAGCGTCGAGCTGTCTCTCAGCGAGACACGCGAGACGCGAGTGCAGATGGCGGGTTTTCCGAGGAGAATTCGGATCAGAAATGATACACGCCCACATCTGATCCACCCAATCAGGAAGCGCGGGCGGCTTGGCCCGCCTCCAGACACGCCTGACGAAAATCGGCATATGCAAATTTGAGGATCAGGAATGATACACGCCCCCTTTTCTCCGTCCAATCGGCGAGCGTGGCTCCCCCTGAGGTCGTTTGGATCCGAGAATTTGCATATGGTGGGTTCCCGAAGCCGATAAAAAGGCGAGCGCAGTGAGTCAGAAAGTCAGTTGAGCAGTGTCGGGGAGCAGCAGATCGGTGAGGAAGTCAGTTGGGCTGGGTCGTTGGAGACGGAGCTCGAGGAGATCGGTGAGCGAGATCGGTGGGGCAGCACGGCTGCGGAGGCGAACGGCTGAGGTGGACCTGGAGGCTCGCGTCGCGGGATTCGAGCAAGCCAGCCATACTCCCTCCCCAGAGGCATCAACAATTCCCCCTTTTCCCCCGCGCTGAGAGAGTGCGACAAGGGGCCCCGTTCCCACTTACACCAGCAGGTGCCACGGAACCGCCGTGCAGCGACATTCTGCGGCTCGCCACGAGGGCGCGGGTAGGACCCTTCGGTCTCGTGGGCCTGGCCGCTCATCCAGGTCCACGCGCATTAGCCACGGGCCCAGTCTGACTCCCTTGCCTGTGAGGGGGTCTTTTCTTTCCTTCGGTGTGAATGCGTGTTGTGGCGCCGTGTCTTGTAAGGTAGTAACGTGTATAAGTGGTCCGTGTGTCGTGTAGTCGGTTTTAACTCCTTTTATATGTGCATTTCTTTTGTTCAATGTGATATATGTACAATCGTTAATTGTGGCTGTAAATACGTGCTATAGGTGTGATCCGTGTGCCACGGAATAAATGTGCATTGTGTGAACTGTTTTCCCGTTTCGCTTCGTCTTTTCTTTAATTGAACCTCCATCCTGCTTCAACGTAAAGGTTTCGTAGTGGGTGCAAACGACGCCGGTAAAATAATCTGAACCGTCGAGGTCGACGATAACACGCTCGGTTATCCGATAGTACGGAACGGCCGCCCAAGCGGCTCGTGTCCGGAGTCGACCTGCGGCGAGGTACGATCGCCCGGTTTACCATCCGCGGGTTACTTAGGTAGGTCGGTTTGGCGAACAACCCTATCCTACGCGGGTGGCCGATTGGCACGATTGTGGTGAGGTCGAAAGGCCCACCCGTGACTGGATCCCGGCGTTAGCCGGAGGGTCACGACTGAATGGTCCGTCCGTGGGCGAGGCGGTCGCGGTTCGAGTCGCGTGGCCGATCGCACGCCGACGGCGCGAATTCGCAACACTGGTGTACAGGAGTGTGATTCTAATCCTCCCGTCTCCAAGCTAAATTCACAGGGAATCGGTCCAGGGGTGAGAGGAGCGTCCCCATCTCACCCTTAAATTAGAGCGATTAAAATTACCCCTTACGTGGAATAAGATGGCGCTCAAGGCGAGCGGAGCCGGGACCGGGAAGTATAGAAATGTTAATGGTAGTATGAACCAGGTCCAGGATGTAGACCCCGAGCAGGACATTTGTGCAGGAACAGTTTCCCCCCAAAACGATCCAGGGCCGAATAGGGTCGGCGGGCAGGCACGGCAGCGCGGTGTATAACACTCCCCTCTCCACCAAAACCCCCCATCCTGGCCGCACGGCCCAGCTGAGTGCACCCGACATGGCCCGGCTATTCGCCATGCTGGCAGAAATGAACGAAAAAATGGATGGAAACGCACGCGAAATAAAAGGAGTGAACAAGCAGATGGAAACAAACACAAACAAATGGAGAAGGAATGAACTAACGAAATTGAACGAAAAAATGGATGGAATGAATAACGAATTGAACGAAAAAAATGGATGGAAACGCACTCAAATGAAACAAACAAAAACGAAATAAGGAAAAAATAAAAGAAATGCGGGGTGAACCAGAAACAAATGGGCCGAAGCCATGCAGGCGGGCATGAAGGCAGACAACACAGCGAAAGTGCGTATGGCGACGCCACGTGTGGGAGCAACGAGCTGGGAGGGGGTGCAAACGGTTTGTCACGCCCGCGGTAGAGGGGTGAGAAAAAAATAATTCGGGAGACGTTGTTGGCGAGAAGCGTGAGAGGTGACGAAAAAGTGACGTGACCAAGAGGGAAAAATTAATTGGGGTGACTGAGTCGTGCACGAAGGAAATAAAAATAGTTGAGAGTGTGAGAAAGACTTCACAGACATGACAAGAGAGTTGATAAGCTGGACGGGAGGTAAAAACGGAGACAGAGGAACTGGAAGACGGATAGACAAACACGAAGGGCAAGATGGAAAAACAGTTAGAAGCCAAAGCAAAGGTCGGAGTGTGCGGAGATGAGAAAAGAATTAGAAAGAAAACTGAGTTTACAGAAACACACCAGAACGAAAGAGACGGAATTAACAAAACGAGCTGAGGAATGGTGAGAGAGGAAAGAAGACGAACAAGGATGAAAAACGTTAAGGAACCCGCTGTACAGATCCAACAGCTGGAAGCGAAGGCCAGATTAAGAATGAGATGCAAAAGAGTAATGATGGAAGAACGAATGAGACAGAAGAAGGAAAATCGAATCAAATCTCTCTCTTCGGTGCATTTTTGTGTTTTGTGGAATGAAGGGTTTTACGGTGGCCGGAGTGCAAATCCTGCCACCAACCTCCTTATCAGAAGTAACTCAACTGCAGGAGGACGTCCGCAGACACAGTTGGGCATTAGATATGGATGGCCGTTGGCTCATAAGGAGCCCCTCTGCCCTTTGACAGGTTTTGTTTTTAATCCTGTTGGGTGTCCATATCCAAACATCCTCCTCACCAAAAAACCTGGTGAGGGAGATGGTTTCATCACCGACAACCCGACCATGGAACAGGTTAGTACAG
>JAXMNL010000212.1:333-10466 GCA_035128595.1 Eptatretus atami | reverse complement strand
TAATTTGACTAAAGGAGATAATTAAATGAATTATATTTTTCACATTCCAACAAATGAGAATGATTAGATTGCATGATGATCGGATGTAAAAGGCACGGGTTGCAGGGTGTTTCACAATCTTTATTCTTCCACAATAATTTAAATGTCAGTGTGTTTGTGTGTGTGTGTGTGTGTGGTGTGTGTGTTGTGTGTGTGTGTGTGTGTGTGTGTGTGCGCGCGTGACGATGCGTGTAGGTGTGTGTGTGTGTGTGTTTGTGTGTGTGTGTGTGTGGTGTGTCTGTGGAGATTAACTGAAGACGAAAGAAACGAGGCCTTATGGCCTCCTGCGTGATGCACTCCGGGTTTTATTCTGTATTGTTGTTTTTTGTTAATTTTATTTTGCAGACTTACAAATCGATCTCATTGAATGGTTTACGCAAGTCTAAAATAAACCAGATTTTCGGGTGCGTTAGTGGTTGGATCCGAGGAATGGTGATGGGAAGGGATGTGATCGGACGTGAGAACTGTAGCAACTACAACCACCCAATAGCAATCATGAACGTCGAAGAGCCACCTGTCAAGGACTGCTGAGGACATGGAAAATATTTGAAAGGACAGAAAGGGCCGCACAAATTAATTACACGAAATAAAAACAGCAAGCAGCACAATTCCGTGACGCAATGGCGTCCAGCACCGGAATTCCGTGCTTCAGCGTGATTAAACGCTTTGAAGAAACTCGTACTTTTTGAATCATGGTAACCCTGGATAAACTGAGAGTGGTAAGTAAATTTCATTCCTGCAAGCAGAATGTGCTGGTAATTATGTCCGACTAAGTTTGTTGGTGAATGGAGAAGCGGTAAGTAGACGAGACAGGAGAAGGTTAAACTGATCGAGAATGAATGAGAAGTGAGACGGTTCACTCAACACCAGGCGGTCGATTACTAACTTTGCATTCAATTACTCAGCTTTTAAGGACCGTAAGGAACTGAATTTTCCTCGTTTTCCAGTCCGATGAGAGACGAGGAGCGAGTGCATGGGTGAGAACGAGGCTTAAAGCAGAAGGTCTGCTCGGCAGATTAGATGGCCAGAAAGCTTGAGGTTGCAGGTGTTTGTACAATGGAAGAGGGTTGTACAGCAGCGTCGCCATGTGGTACGCTGCATTGGAGGGGAACAGCACAAGCTCAGGGTAGTGTCAGGTGAGATAAAATAATTATCGTATAATGCTGTCGTGGAAGTAAGGTAGCAAAAAAAACATCGATTTCATTATCAGTGCAAACACATGAACCAAAGCTGTAATTAGGTCCAGATAGTCAAGGTGTCTCAATCAAATATGATAAATCCAAGTAACTTTTAAAATCAACCCAGGTACCACGAGTTTGATAGCCATAAAAGGATTTCCAAAACACAAACTAGATTTGGACAGCTCATTTCAATGTTGACGACCATCGTCTGAAACGCATTCTGGCACAAACAATGAATGAATGTGATCTGGAAAACCAAGTTTAAAAATAAGAAAATGACGAGTGGGGGGTTCACATACTCACCTCGAAAGGTAAAAGGGAAAATATCCATTATTGTGTGAAGGGGCGAAGCTTCTCTCTTCGTTGTAGTGTTCGCCATCCTTTCTTCCTCCATATGCTTCAAACCATATACTCGTCTCCTCACTTCTTTCCATTCATGTTGTTGTTATCTGCTGAAGATCTTTCTGACTCAGCAAGTCTTCATTCTTGCTCTTTCTTGGTTGCATGAATGTGACTCAGGGATATCCGTCAGAACAACAGGGCCAGTTCGCAGTAGAAAGCGTTTCAAGGGAGCAAATTGTACTGCAAGACGGAGGAGTTCGTCGCAGAAACCCGGTAGGTTGTATCGGTGGGAAAACGTGATTTGGTCGTTCAGTGGGACAATTGGTGTCCCAGGGGCCGGACCACACGTCCGCCACCTTGCATCGTACATCACCAAAGTAAAGCCTTTTTGAAGGAGTGGTCACCTTTTGGATTTACGATGAAGTAAGACATTGCTTGTATTAGAGTGTGTCTCATGTCGAACATCATCCTCCAATAGTGATAAAACGGATGTCGTAAAAGAGAACATGCCCCATTATTAAATAAATTAACAAATAAATGAAATGAAACTTGTACGGTGTCATGTCAAAATTATACACGAACGATCCTTTACTGTGTGAAAGTAGAATGGGCTTGAGGAATGAAGATCTTACAGTACAATTGGGGACTGACAGGATGGTAGAGACTCAGAGGTACAGCACACTTACGCTTCAAGCGCTGTGCGCCTGGGGTTCGACATCCGACACCAGTTAACAAACATGTCAATCCTAGATTTTTCACAGGCAAGGTGATTCACCAATGTGTTGTCGTCCTCGGATGGACGTTACAAGAGCCATGTGTCTTTCGTGAAGAGAGGCGAGCTTACTTGCCGGACATCCAATGGTCCAAGTTAAAAATTCCTAGCCTTTACCTGATCTTAATCAGCCACTCACAGTAAGCCAACACAGGCTTTCTGCGGTAACATTCAATGCGATTCGGGAAAAGCATTCAAATCATTCAACAGAATGGTTTTCAATGAGGATTTGTCATCGACAAAGTGGTATTGCAAATTGGGGAGGAAAAAAAGAAAAAAAAGGAGCCTCAATTAACGGATTTCAGGGGGAATTGGATAGTGAGTGGCAGAAGGTATGGTCGGGATTGAAAATCGGAGTTGGTAGGACAGGAAGAGACATGTTAAAAAAGGTAGCAGGTAGTGGACAAAAAAATGAAATAACACACAAAGTAAATCACTTTGCAGGGCGTTGGGCCTCCACGTGCGGCAAGTAACGGCCAATATGTGGCGTGGCATAGAGTCCAGCAAAGGTCTGGCATTCTTCAGGAGAGAATGTGGCACCAATTCTTCCACGAGAAAGTCATGCAACTCACACCTATTTTGATGGAGGTGGAAAACGCTGTCTCAGACGTCGCTCTTCAATACCGCATTAATGCTCGATTGGGTTCAGATCTAGGAGACTGAGAAGGCCCATGACATATGGAATAACATCAGTGTCATTGCTGACATCAAACGCAATGGGTGAACACACATGTCTTCTGTGGATGGGAGGAATTGTCCATCCTGTCCGCATCCTGCCGGCATCCTGCATAAAACACATTGCTCACGGTCCATTCCAATGATTATCCCATTTGGGATATGAGTCACCAATCCCTCCTCCTTGACCTGAAACTTAACCCGATAATGCGAGAGTCCGCGGTCCATATACCTAAGACCATTTCAGATATATTGCATGGTGGGGTCTTATTAAACATATAAAGCAACCGAATACTGCACATCATGATGCAGTAACACTCGTCATTGTGAGGATGGCGTCACTACCCCTCTCATGGTCAGAAGAGGGCTTCGAGTGCCCATTGCAGCCAAAGACCCCGTTGACCGAGCAGTAGTCCCACCTGCAACCCAAAAGTCGGTAAGCCTTTCCAGCTGAAATGAGAGGGAACGCTCAAATCGCGCGGCCGATGGGAACAAAAAAATCCTGAAGACCTTGAACTCCAGCAGGCCTAACAATACCGTACTTGGTGGAAACGGGTCGCTGCTTTCTCAAACTTGAATCGGACGCAGTTATGGCACCTGCTCGCCATGCCGGAGTCTGAGGAGAGCGTGGGACAACACTTGGATAAGAGGTGGGGGAGGGAGTTTGAGGTGGAGGCAAACAAAAAAAAAAAGGCAAAAAGAAGCGTGAGGCTACTTCCTGCCCGGTGTTAGCAAAGCTTCAGACAGGAGGAGGTCGGGAAAGTAGGAAGGGAAAGATGAACCTAACACAAAGAACTAACCGGAGAAAAAAGTAAAAGATAAACAACAGACGAGATTGGGGGAAAATAGAAGAACGAAGAATAATATAACAAGGGCCAAACAAGCTACTAAAAGGGGAAAAATCATCACTTCAACTGAGGTTTTTCCTCTTGCAGCCATCTAGCCGTAATTATCGGAAACCAGGCCTGTGCACCATTTAAGAACAACATGACGCCCCTAAGCATGCTGGATGTCAGTTGCTTAATTTACACGTGGCCCACACCTGTGTGGAAATGTTGCTTTCAATTACACTCATTCACCCAGGGGTTTCCAATATTTTGTCCACCACCTGTAGATCAAATGTTATAAAATCTGTTAACTAGTCATCGAAATAACGAAGAATGTTATTGAAATCCCGTTATCATCAAATGTTAGACCAGTCATCGGGTAAACATACTCAGTAAAAGGCAAACGATAATTGGTCATTTCATGCCTTTGGACTTGTGAGCAGAAAAGACTTTAAAAAACTCGTTGGGAGATTGAACCCTAAAGGGTCATTGGTACCTGCACCACAGCAGAGTCTTCACCTTCATACCCAGACCTGGCGAGTATCCGAAACCAGCATGTCCAGGGTTGTAACGACTCCAAGAACCAACACCCTGGTAGGGAAAAACGGGCTTCGTCGAGAAAGTAACTCAGATGAAAATCCTGGCTTTTAAAACCACTCGGGATTCTTGAACAACGTCCCAAGTTCCCACCGGCACACAACTCACCAAACAAGGCAGTCCCACGACAACCCGAATGCTCTCGGCACGGGCCACGATGCATGAAGTTTCCCGTTGAGGGAGATATGTTCGGTGGTACCGCAACCAGGTTGCAGGATGGAAATTGTAATCTCTCCAATACTGGGAGCTCAATGTCCAGAATTTTGCTCAGCGTATTGAAGACAGCTCGAATTTGAGGCGACTGCGAACAAACCTTCAGGGTCTTCCCTGGCAGTCGCGGGTGCATCTCCACACCGTTGTTTTCTCCTGGTCTCCTGTAAGGCAGGAGTAGAGGATAAATGGGGGCTTCTGAGGCCCATAGGAATAGGGAAAATATTCTAAAGGAAATAGGGAAAAGGGGAAAAAACTCTCTTGACTCAAGGCCCAACAAAGCCGCAAAATAGGAGACTGATTTCCTCCCCCTTTCCATACAAGCTAAAATGTAAAATTGAGAACTGACTCAAGCCCAAAGCCCGAAAAAATAGGAGACTGATTTTTTCTCGCCCTTCATACAAGCAAATGTAAAATAGGAAGACTGATTTCCCTCCCCTCCCATACAAGCAAAATGTAAAAATTGAGAACTGACTCAAGCCCCAAAAGACCAAAAATAGGAGACTGAATTTCCTCCCCCTCCCATACAAGCAATGTAAAATTGAGAACTGACTCAAGGCCCAAAAGCCCAAAATAGGAGACTGATTTGCCTCCCCTTCGCATACAAGCAGATGTAAAATTGAGACTTACTGATGAAAGCACTTCTTTCCTTTTATATTTCATCCACTCAAAAGAGCAAAACCATAAATTTTTGTCATGTTCTACTTTAGGGAATAAATTAATTTTCACTATTAATATCACTTTATTCTCTTCAAGCGACGAAAAGAGAGGGCTGTAAGGGTGAGTTTTGTAAAATTGGGAAAGTTGTTTTTAAGAACACAGTCGTGCGTGAAAAATGAGGAAGTATTGCTGTGTATTGTCTGCTTCGTGGTTATATTTTAAATCAAAATCAGAACACTACAGGGAACAAAGTTTAGTTCAATAACAGCTTTTTAAACGTAGGTTTCTCAAAATCAATCTCAAAGGCAAGATGTTTCATTTTCGTGTTAAAAATGAGTCAAGACTGCTTGAGAACGTCTCCGCCAGAACGCAGGAGCCAAAAAAATTCCGGTCATGTTCTTGTGTGGGTGGAGCTTGTTGGTGGTTGGGTGGGGCTTGTGTGGGGTGGGTGGAGCTTGTGTTGTGGTGGGGCTTGTGTGGGTGGGTTTGTGTGGATGTGATTTGTGTGGGTGGAAGCAAACTTTTTAAAAATTAAATAAACATGTGTGTGGGGAACTAATTAACATTGATTGACTAATTCAGCTAAATTTTATGTGAATATGAACGGATGTGGAATGGTGTTTGCGTGGGTGGGGCTTGTATGGTACGTAGTCAAAAAAAGGGCCGGAGTTAAAAAAGGGGTGAAAGTTTAAAAAAAAAAATTTCAATTTATCTTTGTCTTTTTGCAAATTCCTGTGAATAAAATGAACCTAAAATGTTCTTCCCCCTTTAAATCAATATACTTATAAGTCCAGGAACTGTATCTATTACATCAACCAAGATTTTAAAAAGTTCATTTGTCCATCGCTTTGTATACACCTTTTTTCAAAATGAGATTCCACCTCATAAATTCTTACCAATTTACCAACTTTAAACTTAGGCTTTCTGACATTAATCTCTTTTTCATATTCTAATTTGTAAAATGTTTTTCCTGATGCTTTGGTATCCGTTGAGGTGTGAATTGTATCATTATACTTTTCTACATATCCTGAATTAAAAGATAACATTGTTTTGAAAGAATCCGAGTTGGGTGAATTTTTTATGTAGTCATCTTTAAGTGCGATTTGAAGCGCTAAATAACAACCGCTTTTCCTTCAATTAAAGGTGGCTGGTTCAATGTAATGTTGTTATTTTAAGAAATTCATAAATGATATTTGTTGTCGAACTCTGTACCCTCATCAGTCCCAATTTTTGAGGTTTTCGGCTTACTTTTATTAAATATCTTGTTGGAGAGGCTAACACTGACTGTATTCCCGTTTTGTTTTTTAAAAAAGGGAACAACGCCAACGCATATATACTCCCTCAAATCAAAGAACGGTTAAAGCATAGCTTTGTAACGCCCTTATCATTATTGAGTTCAATTAAATCAGGGACCCAGATATAATCAAACTTCCTTGGAATAAACCTTCCTTCTAATGAAACTTTGTGTTTAATTGAGTTTGGTGTAATTCATCAGCTAATTGCTCTTCAATGTTTAATGAACATCATTAGAGCCTATAAGTTTTTTGAATTTCCAAGGCGCAAGTTTTCAATTTAGCAACTGATCATTCTTCTTTGCACGATGAACCTATTAGTTCCGGGCAGGAGGAGCTTGAACCAAAAAATTCCCTGGATATAGTTTTTTTTCCTTTGTTTATTATCTAGTATAGGACCTATGTAATGATATCTAGGGTTGGGTGTGAAGTTCTCACCCTTGGGCAATTTTATATATTCTACATTTTCAAAATGGCCGTCATTCGGATAATTGTCCGCCATTCGTTTTTACAGATATATTGACTAATTAAGACGTATAAGGCCTACTTTTGTTATATAAACCGCATATTTTTATAACTTAAATTATCAAAATAAAGTTAGCGTATATATTATATATAATATCATTCACTTACTTTTTTGTCATGGCAGCTCATCTTTTAATTTTAAAATGGCTGCCCATAATAACTCAATTTTTTGAACGAATATTTTGGTCATACCGGTATGTACAGTTTTAATTTATAAAGAATGCAGGATTATTTTGGTGTAAAAAACAATTTAGTTATTGATATAATGCCCCTGTTGTTATATCACATGCATCAATTAATATATTTTATAATCTATATAATAGGATTATATAATATATTATAATCCTAATAGAGTAGTCCAGCGGAATCCATGTAGATACGTTTTTACATAAATTGGACGTGCAATATTCACTAACGAGCCACCTAATAGCAACGAATATACTCTCACAGTTTACTTTATGTAGAAGTAAGTGATACATAGTCATATTGGTATGATCAAATTAAATCATCGCATCAGATATAGATGCTCCATCGTTCCCGTCATCAATTTCTATGCATCCTTCCATCAGCATCTTTCTGCCTGGATATGTGCTCCCTTGGTGGTTCTGACTGAAACACCCATCTCTACTATTGGATTGAGCAAACGCAGATGATAGATTTGGATATGTGACATCCACATCTCTTAGACTTACATGGCATGTCACTGTCCAGAGCACTTGATCCATCTTCATATCTTTGGCGGCGAGAGTCACGTTATCAGCAACAGTAGCTGGATATACAGGAGATGTGGAACGCATCTCGTCTTGTCATGCCGTGTGCGAGGGGATCCATGTCAGGCGGGTTCAGCTGCAAACGAACTGTCTCCATATGGCTACCTGTAGTATGTGCCCTGGACATTTTCTCTTGAATGCCTCAATTTGTTGGTGGGAAGGCTTATGAGTATATGGGGCAGCACCAAATATTGCGTGATACTTTTTGTAGACCACTACTATTGTCGGGCTGGCAGTGCATTGAATCACACTCAGGGTGGCCATTTAGCAAGGAATAAATGAATGGTGTTGCCTGTCGGAAGGTAAAATCGGGAAGAGAGGTGGTGATGTAGCAACCTTTGAGAGAGAGAGAGAGTGAGTGTTCGACCTCAGAACCTTCAGAGCCTATCCCCTTTCCCGATTACCTGATGATAATATTGCGAACAGTGTTCACATTCTGTAAGACCAGAGCTGCCAGAAGATGTCCATGATAGCACGATTATTGTCTACACTGGGCGTTGAATGTCAATGACGGTCCTTCCTCTGATTGGGGATAATCATCAATGATATGTCCAGTGATATCACCGATGGAACACGAAGTGGCATAACAAGAGCAAATACGTCTGTGTTCATCGGGCTACAACCAAAACGTGAAGGCAGCTCAACAGAAGCCACTTGTTGGATGATCATTGTATTGCTTCCTCATTTGTGATGGCCTCTCAACTCTTCCGGGAAAACTGCACCTTGGCTGATCTCTACAGGGAATTGGATCATTACCAGTGAAAATGAGTTTCCCTTTCAAGCACATCCTTAATGAGACACAATGTCAGGCCACGATCAATTGCGAATCACTGTTTCTTGCTGTTGCTCACTGTGAGTACTACTTTATGAGGTGGCAACCTGGCTGGCAGGACGTAGTGTAATACACCCGGCTGGCCCTTGGTGTCCTGTCGCTTCTGCTGGACTCCTTGATGCTGCCGACATTGTATCTGTCGAAATAATTGTGGAAATTAAAGTAATTGCAGAAAGAAACACTTATACATACATGGGTGTATGCAAATAGAAATTAGTATGGTACAATATTATATGATTAAACCATACACTACTACTACTACTACCGAAGGGTAAGTGAATGTGTTTTTTTAATGAATGTTCATACATTATAATGATGATAAATTGATTACATTAACCTGTCAAAACACGAAGGTACACAAATCACTTGAACTCCATGTGGCCTTGGATGTGACGACGGGAAGTTGTTGATGAAGTCCTGTACGATTCCACAATGTGTTGGACAGTGACACCGCACCCACATCACTGCACATCCCATCCAAGAATGATACGTCAACATGTGCAATGTCGCCGCTGCCACTTCAACCTTCAGAAATCATTCTTGAGAAACTGACTTTGTCTTTGCCCGCCTTCATGTTTCCCGGCTGTCATCAAAATAATTGATGCTGGTTTGGTGCCAGTTAATGTGCCATCAAGAACTACTTGTGTCAAAGTTTTCCGAAGATTGCAACTGCAGAGCCAATTGCTCTGGCATATATTATCTCCATAATCACAACATCTTCATGTCGTTGACTTTGGAATAATGCTTTCGAGATACTGTCATTGTGTGAGCACACTTGTGGAAATAGTTTTTTCATGAAAGCTAGCAGGCCAAGCCCTTTTTCCAAATGACTCCATACTAGCTTGGTCCGCGAGGTGTAACAAGCAATTATCCAGCATTGAGTGAGGGGTGTGTGATACTTGTCCAGTGACTATATTCAACCAGGCCCTCTTTGGTGATGCCTCGAGTGCAGTGGATCTATGCAGACCTCTAGTTATCTCGTAGAGCTTTTCCTGGTCCTATTGGCATCCGATTGACGCCTGGCTTTCAATCTTCCTCCTTAGTGATGACTTTGGGAAGGTGGTTGTGTTGCTCTTTGTGTTCTCATCAAATCTAGATTGTGCTGTGACTATGGTGTTAACACGCATGTAAGCTGTATGCCCCACGTCTTTAGTGTTTCTGGCCTGAGTGTGATTCCAATGATGCCACTTTTGACGCATGACCATACCTCATGAATGTGGGTCTCAGATGGCCAATGGTCACTCGCAGAAATACCATTGAATCAAACGCGGATTGTGGTGCATAGTTGTTCCCCTTCATGAAGTGTTGAACAGTAACGGTCTTTCCGGGCATTTCTCTGGTCCATTGCGCGTAAGTAATAGAGGGCCATAACAAGCGGTAGTTAAAGTGTGAGCCGAAAGAAGAGGGTCAG
>JAXMNL010000211.1:64980-75474 GCA_035128595.1 Eptatretus atami | reverse complement strand
TAAACTCTTCTACAAACCATTACATAATTACATCGTACAAGAGATGACGATCCAATGAAACTGCAAATGGATTTGTTTGGAACCGAAACGTGTTACCATGACAACAATGCTTGCAGCGTCACAAAGACCATCATCGGGATGCATTGTGTGTTTACCATTTAGACCATTCTGCCGCATTTTCCGCTGCATGTGGTCGTACCTTGTTGTGCTCTTGGGTTGTTTTCATAGAGTTTCAAGAGAATATGTTTCGCGCACACCTGCAAGTGCGTCCTGGAGTGTGGGCTCTCAGGAAATCTTACAGGTGAGTGGGAAAGAGAGAGAAAGACCGTCGCTGATGGACGTAGGGTAAAGGGTTAAAGATCCCATTGATTAGTATGAAAGGAAGTTATAGGAAGGGAGCAGATTGTGATATTAAATAAATAATGACGGGTTGATTACGGTGTGAACAAACGTCTCTAAATCTTGTACAAGGAAACACAACCTGTTCTGGAATGTTCGATCCGTTTGCTGGACCTGTGGTCAGAACGTCAGGTTTCAACTTCAGTTTGAAAGATCCCATTTAAAGATATTTTGAAGGATATTGATTCCTGTTTTCATTGAAATAACTTAATTTATTAAACTTGTTATATCCGTGTCACAGATCTTTGGGGAAGGTTCCATCTTCGGCCCGATGGACGTTTGAGAGCTCGTGTCGCTATGGGGGAGATTTGAACATGCTGTTGGGATCATCTCCATGGTGATATTTATCATCAACTTGCTTTGGGCGATATATACTTATGGAAGAACAAACGACTCCGGTAAACCTCTTCACAAGTGTTCATATTTAATCTTGGCCAAAACGAAGTTTTTGCAAGATATGTTAGTCAGCCTTGTATGTTTTATTTTATATTTATTTATTTTGATTTATTTTGTAATCACGTATAAAAAATTCTGCAGATCGCACAGTTATCATTGGCGATAATTTTTGTAACTTCGCATAATGCAGAGGCCTATAAGAGCCCTTTTCAGCGCCATAAAATTTTGGAAGGTCAAGGCAGGTCACTTTGTCGGCATCACGAGGGAGTCGACGAAACCCTTATTTTTTTGAGTAAATTTTGAATCCGGATTCGTCTTCAAAACTTCATGGGAATAGTAGTATCATGGTTCTGGCCTCAGCTGAATTAATATATATTTGCGTTGGCGATTGGCCTTGACCTTCATGGTTAGCGCCTAAGGTCAAACATATTTGACCCCAAGGTCAAATTTTTCAAGCTTTTAGGAACCATAATCTGTGTAGTACCATCAAATTGAACACCCTCGATGAGTGCTTTCATAAGATATGCTCAAGCTGGAACATATGACTTCATTTGCGTGACCGCTTATGAGGCAAACGCATATTTTTCATCGGTTACTCCTAAGAACGATTCTCATCGGAATCTCCTCGTAGGGCAGATATTCCTCAAAGGAAGTCGCTCCTGGTGGGATACGCAGCTCTGTTCACCCTCAGTGTGACTTAAAGAAGTCACACGTGCGTCACCTTTTGGCATAGATACGGTGTCACCCTGCAGGGTGACATTGGTTTATTTTTGAGTTGATCTTCAAAATGAAGAACAGCAAACGATAATCCCGCACGAACCTTCTCTCCTGATCAATATTGTTTTATTGGAGTTTATATATCTCGTGGTACTCTGATTGATACATTTATACTACGCAGAGAGAAATGTTTCTCTAAAAAACGAAAGTTCTGTTATTCTGTGGTGTTCACAGAAAGGCAAACAACAGTGCTGGAGAAGATGAGCCTGATGGGAGGATAAGGATGTGGAAGGATGATGATGATGATGACGAATGTGGATATTTGAAAGGAAGACGACGAATGTGATATTGTGACGATGAGACGAAGTGAGTGATATGATGACGAGATGTGATTGTGAGATGGAGATGAATGTGATTGTTGTGGATGGAGCATGCACGAATGTGATGGGAACGATGACGAATGTGATGTGAGGATGGATGTCATCTCATGCTGCCGATGACGATCGAAAGAGAAAAACACCAGGTCCGCAAGGGGGGAGGGGGGAGAGGCTTACATTTATTTATTTGAATACATCTGTCGAGTCTTGGATGAGGTTAACACCACAGAACGTACAATAAGGGAGCTTTTTGTGTTCACAACTTCAAGAGTTTGATTTCATTGGGTGTCAAGGGGGTAAAAGATCGGTGGGAAAAAATCCAAGGGGGGGGAAAGGATCGAAAGGAGTTTCACGATCATAATGGGTCTAAAGTCTAAAAGGTCTCAGAGTCAAAGGAGCAACAGCTAACAGACAGCATGAAGCTCGAGCAACAGAGAGACGTGTGAGAGCTCAGCGGAACAGAAGCCACCATGATGACGGGCTCCAACAGCAGAAAACAGCACAGTGGTGACCGGCATAATACCATGTGCAGGACCTTCAACAGGTAAGCACTCTTCAATACTTTGCGGCAGTTGGGGTAAAACACAATGGGTGCAAACACAGCAAACCCGAGATCGGAATGTTACCTGAAAATGCATTTTGGTACTTCTTCATAGACATTGCTGTCAATACTTCGTTCTATGAAGATGAATGCCTAATTGTGGTAGATAATGAATTACCCTCACCGAAGGAAAGGTGTTCATTTGAGTCCGTTTGTTTGTCTGTTGTCCACAATAACTTTCCGTTGTTGCCGCAACCGCTTGTCCGATTGAGACGAAATCATCATAGGTGCGACTACTCATGCAGAATGATTTTCATAATTAGTACTGGTCAGAGTGGTGGCAGCCATGTTGGAAACGGAAAAAATCTGGACCTCTGTACTCTGAAAACCACCCAAGGAAAAAAGTGAAACTTGGCACACGGCAAGGACTCCTCATGGGAATAAGGGTGATTTTCTTCTGATGTCATAGGTGCCTTCATTATGATGTCACAATTGCATATGTGGAACGCACATCCAATCAGTATGAAAATTTTTGAGGGTCATCTCGCGGATAAATGTTCCACAAAAATTTTTGATGACGTCATCGGTCACGTGATTTGGCAAGCCATATTGTTTGAAAAAACAAACCTTCAACAATCTTCTCTGAAGTGCATGAACACATCAAGGCAAAACTGTACACATATTACCCACTATCCCGAGGAACAAAAGGTTACACTCTTGACATCATAGGTCAACATGGTTTGGCAGCCATATTGGATTTACCCTGGAAACCGATAAATATGTTTCTTCTCCTGAAGGCGGACAGATCAGTGGGGAAACTCTAAAAAGTTGCCCAAGTGGTACAAGTTTGTTCTTGGAAAATGACAGGTCACATGGTTTGCAGCATATTGGATAGAAGTAAATATTAAAAATGTTTTCTGGACTGGCTTAATCAATCAACATAAACTTCACAATTATGAGCTCGTGGTGATGGGGAATATAAATGTTTTAAATTTCAACTTGATCTGACACATGGTCTGGAAGCCAGAAATATTTAATATTTGTTATTGGGTTCTTTTTGATTTTCTTTTTTTTTCAAAAGGCTCACTTGCTGCTGCCTGGATAGGTTTGAGGGGAGAGGAGTAGCAGCTTAAACACGAATCCTATCCAACTTCCTCATGGCTTCATCTTTCCTTTTTGCTTGTTCAGTTTCCTTCTGATGACTCCAATGCAGGACGAAACCACTTGGTCTTCCATTTTGATTTGAATTGGAATTGATTTTAATCCGATTCCAAATTCAATTGAATGATAATAAAAAAACGTCATGGGTCAGGGTCATTGTTCGTCAACTCAAATGGAACGTCTTGATACGCAGTCATCACTGCCAGTCATTTGCTAAAGTAGTAGTTCTAATTATATCTCATTTCATTCCTAACACGATAGACAAAATACACCACACAAAACTACACAATAACCACACAAACAATAAAATCCTGACGAGGGTCTGCAGTTCTGCTTTGCTTTTCCTTGTTCACCCTTGTTTCGTACGTCTGTTCCGTCAGGCAGTTCCTATCTGTGCCCTTTCCTTGATAAGTTATCAAACTGACAAAGATATCAGTGCATTAATTTCTTTCATTTTTTATTCTTTTTCCAAAGGCTTCTCAGAAGAGGTCTCGTTAATCTCCTAACCCGCTCAAATGAACATCCTCCTGATCTGCGAAACGTAAGATTGGCAAGTATTCTTGCCTTACATACAATATTCCAAACTTGTAGAAACGACACGTTCTTCATCCTACATCGTGTCCCCATTCTGTCTGTATCTCAGAAATGTGAGAACAAACAATATTTTTCCTGACTCAGCCAACAAGCAGCAAACAGATCATCCAATTGTGAAAGTTTTGGCCATGAGTGTTAATGTATCTGTATAAGTCAGCTGTGTACACCTGGTCAGTCAGGTCTGGGAGCATGCGCTGGAGCAGCACGTCGCTGCATCCACGTTCGCCGATGCTCCAGGTGGCTTCGTTGGCCATCCCCCAAGCAGATGCCTGGCCCATCCAAATAAATATTGAGAGGCCGATAAACCTGCACAACCATGAAGGCCATGCGATTGGCCTATTGCCCTTCACTCTACAGTGCTGCAATCCAATGTCAAAACGCTGGAGCTCGGATGATAACAGAGACAGGTGATCATCCCCTCTTGGGAGAAGACATTCCAGGCACCTATTCAAAGGGACCGCCTCAGGTTAACCCAAGGAGACCGCCGTCTGGTGGATGACACTTCAGCACCACTGCAATCTGACCAGGAAGTTTACTCCATACTTTTCCTGCTTTCAAGGAATGAGGGGCCTGGAGGCTTACCCGATATCATCAAAGTGGCTTCCTTGAGAAAGGCAGCAGCACAGGAGTTACTCCCCGAGTGGGTTTTCAGTTTTCTTCACATTGTATGCGTTTGCGGAGTGAAGGTTTTATAGTGGCCGAAGTGCAAATCCTGCCACCAAATATCCAAGAAAAGGTTACCCAACTGGCAGGAGGATGTTCCGCAGATACAGTCGGGACCAGATAGGAATGGCCACTGGCTCAGAAGGAGCTCTCCTCTGCCTTTACACAGTTTTGTTTTCATCCTGTTGGGTCCATATCCATACACCTCTCATGGTGGGGGAGATGGTTTAGTTACCAACAACCCGACCATGAAGCAGGTACTACTTATGTTTACATGGTCCTGCAGCACACATATCTGATCTCGCCTGACATGACAATAACTGATCATTAATTATATTAAACGATGCAGGTGAATGTCACAGTGGCAATTCTCAAGTTCTTCCCCACTTCAACATCTGCCGTGACCACAGGCGAGATGATTCTCCACGGAAACGTCTGCTTACCGACGAGTAATAAAGTCCTGGTTTTTTAAATTGTAAACTTTTACTACGTAAAAAGTAATTGTTAAAAACTTTAATTAAAATCCAATGGGAACTTGGATGAAGAAAATCAAGATGTGAAATTGAAGGCAAAAGAAAGAAAAATTGAATGAGATGCAGAAAGCAATGGCGGGAATGCAGTGTTTCCAGGATGTGTCGGAAGGCAATATAATGATGAAAGATTATGATGGTGGTGATATTGAGTGGTTTTCACTTACTTTTTCTGATGTGTGTGCAGAGACCCACAAAAGGAATTCTACCTTGATGACCCACCAAACGAGTCCTCCCTTGGAACTCACAAATTCGAGAAAAATCAGGAAAAGAGTTCCTCCCAGAGATGGCTCACAATGTGAAACCTACGATTGGAGCAGGAATTTCGGGAAATCAGGAAAATAGTTCTGCCTGGAGATCGAAAAGGAGTTTATGTGGAGTTTACGCCGAGGATGTCGTTCTCGCACTTGATGGTGCTCTGGAAGTCAGTTGATAAAAATTAATTCATCTATTGTTTAATTCCGAATTAGACATGTGAGTATTATTTCAATTTCAGCAATATCAAGAAAAGTGCTGCGGAAAGACTGGATTTAATTCGGCACACGTTAACATACATATTCTCCCCGCCACCCTTTCTACTTCTTCAAACGCTTAAAAAGAACTGAAATATCTTATCAACGCAGAAGTGGAAGAAAAAAAAAAAAACTTTGTTGAGTCGAAACACTGTATTGACCAAGTATTATTATTGTGCAAACTGATTAAAAAAAAAAAAAATTTTCGTTGAGTTGTTCAAAAATTTTTCGTGTTGAAAATGATTATGATCTTGGATTACAATTTGGTTTGGAGTGTGAAAGTTGGGAGTGGGCTTGGGTTTAATGTGAGAGTTGGGGTTGGGTTAGAGTGGGCTTCATTTTCTTGTGTGAATGTGAATTTGTAATTCCTGTGTGAATAAAACAAACTAAAATCTCTCTCCTTTCACAATCATATCTAATTACTCGAAAGAGAGATTCTGTCCGTCTGCTGTGGTTACATTTTTGAGATGGCCAAATTAATTTTTCTCAAACTTTCAGGGATCATCAGTGAAGTGCCGTGGGGTGCTTGAAAAAATAGATTTTGAATTTCAAAATAAAAGATGGTTGTTTTTTTTCTTTAATATTTTCTTGAAACATGCTCAACCTTCCTAAACCTCTGTGCTCTGTGAAAGGACATATACAAATGATTCCCCGACTTCAATTCCTCTAAGGCGCTGTCACACCCTTCGACGTTTTAGCCAGCCAATCGGCCAACGCCTATAAACAAATGTATGCTAAAACGTTGGCCGCTACGCTGCCAAGTTCTGAATTTTTTTTAACAGTTTTAGCGTACATATTCATAACGTCGTTGGGTTCGTATGCCATAACCGTAATTATAAATGGGCACAGACACGTTTCGTTGTCTTATAGATAACTTTTCTACCAACGACCATGCTTAGCCTGTTGTCACTTCACCAACCTCTGGCCCAACGAACTAGTTTAAACTTGCGGGCATAGCGTGCTGCACGTACTCCCGCCGACGACACTCTGTGGCGTAGCCTTGTAAAAAAACCTCGCCCACATGCGCAATTAAATCACTAACCGCCTAAGAATCTGACAGTGTCAACCACGCACGTCACACCTTGACGATTTTTAGCCAGCACTACTAGCACCGACACCTCATCGAAAATGTGTGTAAAACGCTGGCACGTCGAATACCGGTATGGGGTAAGCTTTTGTATACCTTAAGAGCACGCTGAAAAAACGATGTGAAGTAGCTGTCATTATTCGTGTACGTCTAGTACGTCGTCGAACATTTACAAGCATTGCTCGCACAACGTTTTCACGAACGTACTGACCGTACTGCGCCTCAACCAAGTTCCCGCCATACGCTGGCACTAAGTTCTTAGGCAAGCACGCCGACAATCGCTTGGACACACGCTCGAACACACCGTTACTTGTAACAGTTACTCCATAAGTCTCGCAAACACGTCGAACCGGTAATCTTTAGCATACCGAAACTTAATTTTTAACCTAAGAATAACGCTGTATCTGAACCTATGAAGTAGCAGTGCTTTTGAAAACCTATCTCAAACGCACATTGACTTATCGTAGACCGTATCTTACACTTGACGTCTTCCGGACGACCACAGCAACTTTACCTGAACGTTTCTAACTTTAAACATCTACCGCTATAATGGCGTATGCAGCGTTTAGGGGAATTCGTATATACAAATGGCTCTCACAGGCAGGAACCCGTCAGTGCTTCCAGATTCCACTGCTTGAGTAGATGTCCATAGTTCAGTCAGTAGCCAGGATCAGCTATCAGCTATCAGTAGGACGTTCACTGTCGCAGTAGCTAAGTGAGTGATGATGGCGCGAGGCGTTCGTGCCGGTGATGATGGATCCTCCTTGCGTCCACGCAATAGGCGAGACTCTACTTCTGCACCATTCGTGATGTTCCTTTTCGGCCTAATTAGGTTTTCTCATTCCATTGCTGAACTAATTTTTTTTTCAGTTTTTACAAGTATTTCAAAACAAGTTGCGCACAAACTGCATAATGTAACTAGTTAATGAACACAGAAAGCCCTTCGCATTAACATTATCAAACTTTTCTATCTTATCCTTATCAAATCAAAAACAAGAGACAGAAAGACGAGAGGACGAGCGACCGACGGGACCGAGAGACAGAGCAGGATGGCAGGGCAGCGCTGTTTGGCGAGCCCCGATTGAGGTGACGGGCAGCCGTGGACGTGTCCATCCCTTGCGCCACTCAAGCGAACCCACCAGCTTTCTGACACGAAGTCAAAGGCACCATAATGCCTGCCAGCTCCTCCGGTTGCCACCCCCCCCATCGACCATGGGCTACACTCAACCCTGATGCGCTCATTGCCAGCCCTTTCCCCAGCACGGCCCTCATTGGCAGTAGGCACCAGCCTATCACTCCGCTCTGCGACCGGACCAAATACGAGGATCCGTTTATCCTCGCCCACACTTTGCTGCCAACAACTCGTGCCCAACAGCTGTTTCTCCCAAAATGAAGACAAAGGACAGATTACAAAGGGACAAAAACAAAACATTAGTCTAAGGTTGCAAGGGGGGGAAGCCGCGTGTATCGACACAAAATACCTGCAGCGAAGCGCACAGACGGCTATTCTATCAACAAATAAAGACTCGCATTCCTCATCATTATCATTTCACCGTCACTCTTGAAAATTGTACCAAGGGAATAAACTATCATACTATGCTGCTCGCAATCTTAACCCTGCAGAAGGCATCTCCCCAGACAACGTCTACCAGCAATTCCTCGCACCACACCGTGCCTCTTCATTAGCGCGCTTCGATGAATTCCCGGAGCCGTTTTTCATATAGCACATAAATTTTCACTTCCATTTCGTGGCTGCTTGCAAGTCACCCGTCCTCACTCCACACCTGACGAACTAGTTCGATATGGCGGCCCACGTGATGCTGACGACATTGGCACAGACCACTTTGGACTGACTGAAATCCACTTTATGAACAATGAGCATGCAAATCCTATAAAATCAAAGCTCGCTTGCTTGGATCAGGGGTCCAGCGTCCACGTATGAGGAGCATGTGCCAGCGAGCAATCGCGACCCACTGCGGTCCAACTTTGTGGCACGCACTCCACGCGGGCCTCTGTTCTGGCCATCCCCCAGGCAGATGCCTGCGCCCATCCCAATCTCCTTGAGACTGCTGATCAATCCTGCTCGCAACGCGGCCACAGTTGAGTCGTCCCATTGGCCTCCCTCCCACTCCACGTGCGGCTAACCCTCAGCTGACTAGAAATCTGGTCCGAAGCCAGGATCCAAGCGTCAGGCAAAAACAAGCCACATTGTCCATACAGCCGCAGCCTGACTGCTCACGCGACTATGCAGCGTAACCAACATCCTCATTCTGAGCCTCTCTCAGCCCCACACTACTCGTTTGGACCACCAAATCCCGACACGCCGATAGGCCAAGACTTCTCCAGAGACCTGTTCCCAAAGGAAATTACGTCTCCATCTTCAGATCCTTCGGTCACTAGTCACACGTCTCACATTCATCAGAGCAAGACTGGAAGGCACCAAGCGACCTGCAAGGACTTCTAATATTGTCCCTTCTTAGCACAGGTACCCGACACACCACCCCCCTGATCCACGTGCAACCATGACTCCCCCAGGCCCGACCTAGCAACGTCTTCTTGACTCTGGCTCACAGCCAGCGGCAGACCATGAATATCACTTGCGGAGGTACAGTCGAATCTCTCCACGACCTCAACATTCCTCACCACAAACAGGCACAGCAGGACGGCAGCATCCAAGATGCCATTGAACAGCCTGCGGATCTAGTTTGACCAGGAATCCGTCAAGCCCAGCTCTCCGACCTCACTCCATTCAGCACCTCTAGGGCTCCCACAAAGCGCATATCCAAGTTCTCTACCAAAGCATGACTGCACCATCTGTTGAAATCAAGGTCAGCAAGATTTGACATTGATCTCTCTGACATCCTCTGCAGAATCCAGCTCCAGTACAAGCCACTGAAAAGTGTGGCGGCCAGTCACACCACCCCTGATGAACTCCAATAACCAACTCGCAAATCAAGCCTTGGAGATGTACTCACCCACACATCTTGCACGACGCTCTCAGTCCCAGAAAGTATAGTCTCAGACATTCAGATTTGCGTCCAGTTGGTAGCACCCCTGAACCGACCAAGAATCCTCAAGAGGGCCATCCGGATTCACTGAATGGAACGCTCTTACGGGAGATCCAACAGAGCGCCTGCAAAGCAGCCCTTCCAACACTCTCAATCTTCGGACGATACCCCCCACGCAGTTTATTTCCTGTCATATATCTGTGCTCCCTGCGCATCGAAGCTCGCGCGGGCCAAGCCAGCTTCTATGTTGGAATACCCCATCCCTCACTTAGAACACGAGAGGTACAGGCACCGGCAGAGATCCCAGGCGGGCTATGGGGGCAGAGATAATACTTATTCTCTCCATGACAACAATGCTTGCAGCGTCACAAAGACCATCATCGGGATGCATTGTGTTTACCATTTAGACCATCCTGCCGCATTTTCCGCTGGGATGTGGTCGTACCTTGTTGTGCTCAAGGGTTTTTTCAAAGAGTTTCAAGAGAATATGTTTCCGGCACACCTGCAAG